>APFE031323794.1:0-48786 GCA_000404065.3 Pinus taeda | reverse complement strand
ATATATATATATATAGCTCATGGATAAATCATTAATATCTGAGAATATGTATTGATGCATCCCCTAATGATGGACTCACTTGGTAGTTCGAAATGTTGGGTTCACAAAACTCTATAATAGGTCATTCCTCCTCTTCTAAAAGAATGTTTATTTTGATGACTTTGCAGAGATTTGTTTTGAATGTCTGAAGAACAACAAGGGATTGAAATTTCAAAGCAGAAGATGTTTTCCTTTCAGGAAAATGAAATTTCCATGTAGGTTGATTGAATGATTGGTTTGATTAAAAGGAAAATTGAAGTAGAAGGTTTAGAATTTAAAGTTAAATAGAAGAGTGGTTTGCTATGACACTAAAGTCATTTAAATGATTTGAAGAATTTTGTGAAAACTGAGAATGATTTAGGATTGCTTAAAGTATTGTTGAAGACAATGATATTGATAGATGAAGGAACAATTAGATTAAAGGTTGGATTCAATAGATCTGAAAAGAGAGCCATTACAAGGAATGAATTTTGGAATTTGTAGAAGCAAGACAGGATTTGCTTAGAAATAGGTTATCAGAAGGAATTTGTAGTGTCTGTCATGAATTTGTAAATATAATTGAAATTCAGAGCTAATCTTAATTGATCTTGAAAGTTAAGGAGTCCATTATGAAAAGTAAAATGGAAATAGTTGTTGATTGTATGGAGTCTTTTGACTGGAAAAGTTTAAATGGAATAGTGAACAGATGAATCATTTGGTAAAGATTTCACTAATGGAATGGGAATTAGTTTTAACACATCTTTGAAGAAAAATTGCAGGCTTAACAAGGTACTTTGATGTATCTTGAGATAAGATTGTTTAGATCAATGGAAGAAGTAGAATTGCTGAAAGCTAGAATGAGTTGTATTAGAATCATAGCATATGAGCTATGTTAAAGAAGATATAGCAGGAAGAACTCATAGATGAATGAAAGGTGACAGTACCCAATAGTAAATGAAATTACTGAATGAAAGAAGGAAGTCAGCATTTGAAGATGCATAGCCTAGATCAAGGAGTGCTCAAGAGAAGCTGAGACAACTTCCAACTGTGGTTGGGTAGAAGTTGTTAAGGTAGCTCCACAATTGTGATTGTGGGTAAAGTTGTCTTAAAGATAACAATTTGAACAAGAGGAGTGCTGGGTAAAATTGTTAGCTAGTGAAAGGTTTAAGGAAAGGACCAATAGATGCCAAAAGGTTAAACTCAGAAAAGTTTGGTGAGGCATGAAGGAGACTTGTTACAGATGAAAGAAAGGGCTAGTTGCAACTCACCAATGAATAAGGAAATTTCACCAAAGGAAGAAATGGAACTGACTATTGATAGTCATAACAAGGGCACGTAAGAAAGTCAAAAACAAGAGGAAAAAGAGTGTCGAAATGAAAGAAGGAAGTGAGCAATTGAAGATGCATAGCCTAGATCAAGGAGTGGTCAAGAGAAGCTGAGACAACTTCCAACTGTGGTTGGGTAGAAGTTGTTAAGGTAGCTCCACAATTGTGATTGTGGGTAAATTTGTCTTAAAGATAACAATTTGAACAAGAG
Organism: Pinus taeda; assembly: GCA_000404065.3. Taxonomy (NCBI): domain Eukaryota; kingdom Viridiplantae; phylum Streptophyta; class Pinopsida; order Pinales; family Pinaceae; genus Pinus; species Pinus taeda. Next base: position 47,232 of record APFE031323794.1, on the reverse strand, counting down.
GAGTGATGGGTAAAATTGTTAGCTAGTGAAAGGTTCAAGGAAAGGACCAATAGATGCCAAAAGGTTAAACTCAAAAAAGTTTGGTGAGGCATGAAGGGGACTTGTTACAGATGGAAGAAAGGGATAGTTGCAACTCACCAATGAATAAGGAAATTTCACCAAAGGAAGAAATGGAATTGACTATTGATAGTCATAACAAGGGCACATAAGAAAGTCAAAAACAAGAGGAAAAAGAGTGTCGGAGCAGTTGGAATCAAAGGAATGAGTAAAGAAGAATGGACATAGAGTTCGCTGAGATGAGGGTAGAACACAATTGTTTGAAGAAGCTGGTACTGAAAGGAATTAGAGAAAAATGGAAATAAGGATTTTATGTGGAAAAAAGAGTTAAATGGCCTGTCAAAGAATTGTTTGCTAAGAAATTAATACTCCAAAAAGTTGAGGATGAAGGAGTATAATACATCTCTAAACCAAAGGAAGAATCTCTCCTTGGGGAAGGAGACAGTGATGACAGTGATGAAGAACTGTTCTATGCATATCGGAATGAGAGGAATGTGCTGGTAGCATCTTCACAGACAAGAGAGTCTCATATTTTTGGGATTAATTATTTCTTTGAATGTAAAATTACAGGTGTGCAACCTAATGAATTTGAACCTGTGTATGAAAAAGTGAAAGAGGGAGAGGCAAGAAAAACACAAAAGGAGATGCATAAAGACTTTCAAGACTTCAATTGGTGGAGAAAATTAAAAGGTATGAGTAAATGGTTGTGTCTTCTCTTAGTGAAAAATTATTCGATCATGAAGGAATTTTAGCATGGATAGAAGACTAATGGGAAATGGAAAAAGGAAAGGAAATAAATGCATTGTAGATTTGTGAAGAGAAGAGAAGAAAAGTTGACACAAAGAACTTAGTTGAAGAAGTTAAGTCAAGGAAATATTTGAAAGATCAAAGTCTTATCATAGAAGAGGAGGAGACATTGTTGTTATTCAGATAAACTGAGTGTTCGAGAAAATTGTGTAGAATAGAAAGGTATTTTACAAACCTATGATGAAGTTGCCAAGCATAGTCAAGAAGGTGCAGTCCCAGAAGTTTTCTTTGATGAGGAAGAAATTAGACATATTGAGGAAGAATTTCTCAATAAATTAGTGAACTATCAGAATAGTTCAGAGAAGCATGAAGATCTGATCACTAAGGCTTTAAATGAAGAGCCTTGTATTTTTGAAACTAACATGTTGTGTACATTTTTAGGTTTGATAGGTAATGAACGCCAATTGGACAATGTGCTTATGCATGTTGATGAAGAGGTGAGGTTACTGGAAGAAATGGTTGAAGCAAAACGATATTTTGAGCATGTATTTAATAATTTTGAGAATGATGGTGTTGACAGGGAAATTGTGATGATTAAAGAAGTTGAAGATAAGAAAATGAAAGTTTGTGATGATAACCAAAATGAAGTATCTTTAGTGGACGATAAAAATGAAAGTATTATGGAAATTGTGAAGGAATAGATGATGATGTTGACAGATACAGAAGTTCAGGAATTCTGTGATTTTAAAGTGGATTATTTTTATGAATTTGTCAACCATGGAGAAGCTTTAAAAAAATAGAATTTTGTTTCTGTTGTAAGTGAAGATGAAATAACATCATTTTGTTGCAATGTTATAAGAATAGAAGATGAAATGATACTTCATAATGATATGCTCCAAGAAATTCTAGCTATTGAATTGTTGAATGATAGTCTTGTGTCAGAACAAGGAACACTGTGTAATGTAGAGAAAAGTATTGAAATGAAACTTGATGATAGTTTCATGACTTTTGTAGGACAGTATAAATATTTGATGGCAGAATTATCTATGGAGATTGAAAACCATAGTTATTTTGAAATTGTCAATTGTGATGGAAATTCAGTTTTATATAGGAAGGAGGAGTCATATGTAAATCACATGCTTATTGAATATGAAGGAATTGGCATTTTGCTGGAAAATTTATTAGATGAACCTGATAACATAGGGGAAAACATTATCTTTAATGATAGTGAGGGGAAAGCTGAAAAATGCAACCAAAAGGTTGTAAATGAAAGGAGCGAAGTAGAATTGGACAGAAATTTCATAAATTTTATGGCAAGGGAGAATGTACAACAGACAGATGTCAGTGGCATTCAGCTAAGAACAAATTGTAAAGAGGGTGTTGAGAAATTGTGGAAGATGAAGTCAGTTAAGGAGAGGGACAGCAAAGAAGAGAAATTAACAAGAGGAATTTGTATGAGCAGGGGAAGTGGACAACAACAACACGAGATTTGGAATCCTGGAATAACAGAAGTGATAGTGGCATAAGAATTGAATTAGTAGCATGATGAAAGTGATGACCAGTTACAAAGTAAATTTTGGGATATTGGATGATTAGCACAAGAAACACATGACCAGGATGTCATGAAAACTTTCAACTTTGGGAGTAGGAGCATTTAGACCTAGTCAGCAATGTGATGGTATGATCACATGTTGTGACTAACAAAGGGTTGGAAGATAAGAGATTAGTTAATTTTACTTATTTAAATGTATGAGAGTGTTTTAATTGTTGTCAAAATATGAGTAAAAAAAGGGTATAGTGGCTGATTGATCCTCCCTACTTGGAGATCAGGCCAAGTAGTTAGATTATCTGGTTTGAATAGGATATGAGGGAATTGAAAGCTTAAATTAGCATTTGTTTTAGAAAAGAGTGGAGTTGAAGAGATTCTTGAGGACAAAGTGAGATATTTCTTGATCTGAACCAAAATTGGTTCATGAATCCATTCTTGTATAAATTATGATCTTTTTGCATAATTCGAGAGGTTAGCTAGGTTAGATTCAAATGGAAAGATAGGATGGATGAGTGAAGGGAGAACTAAAAAGGTCGAGTGTGACTATTTCTTCTATAATTATTATAATTCTAAATAGTGTGGATTGTGCATATTATGTGTGTAAATCTGTACCTGTGTGTGTGTCCATAGACTTATGGTGCATTTACTATGAACCAGAGAAACATTGTGGAATTCTATGTTGAAAGGAACATGAATGTCTGATGGGATTTCCTTTACGATATATGTATTTAACTGTTTAATAAATCTTGTGTATAGACATGTAGAAATCAAGATTTCCATGTGAATGTACGGAGGAATCAGCCAGAAGTAGGCACAATTGAGTTTTACAGCGAAACAGAGGTAAACCGAGCATATCTTACTATAACGGAGAATGTAGACTTTTCTTAAAATTTCCTGAGGTGAGGCCAAGAAACCAATGAAGGGCAATGGATGGTGAGGATTAAATCATATCGTTGAAACTGGAGGATGGATGACCCAGATTAACTGCCGATAGCATAGTTTCCATAAGTGGTAAGTGGGTTCATCGAGTGAACTCAAGGTTGTAAGTGATATTTAGGGTTGGTCACACTATATCATTCATCGAACAACATGATGCAACAGACTGGAGAGAGAAAACTGCTTTATCGGGTGGGTATTCCTCTTGCAAGTTATCCACCCGATATTAATATCAATCGTCAGATTGAGCGGGTTTGAGTGAACGACAAAGATATTTTGATCAGTTCTGATGTCGAGTGAAATTTGGACCATTGGATCATAAACTAGATCGACGGTTGAGATTTAATCGCAAATCACATTTCGTAAAGATGAGTAGGGTGCAGATTTGTGTTGGCAAAAAAAAACCTACGATGTGCGATGAGCCGAGAACGTGATGGAGCAGTGACCGTTGGATTAAAGAAGAGATCAACGTCGGAGAATTAATCCGATAAGGTTTGTGGAAAAGGTGGAATCGATATGTTATCAATGAGGTTAAATCTATTTGAAGTTTGGGTTAATGCGACCAAGTGAGAAAGCTCTCATTGGCGATTTGTAAGGTCATGTCTTTGTTAATCATTGATGGAGAGTATAGACGAGTTTTTCTAATGTTTTGGATTCTGATAGCTTGATGGGGTTTTGTTATGGAAAGTTTGTTTTTAAAAGCACTTCCAATGCAAATGTGGCCTTAACTCATAAGTCGACATGGGATTTTTTAAGGGATGTCAATTAACTGGCATCATGGTCCTTCATGTAACTTCTGTATTGCTCCAATTTTTTCATCGAAATGATGAATCTCGATTTCTCCGTCATACATGGCAGACTTTTTCCTCTACTGCCTGCCTGTCATCGCGCCCAAAGGATAGGTCCTATCACTCAGTTTGTATCTTATGTTTTCTTCTGATTGTTGATATTCTAGCGAGAGTCTCCTGCCACCGCGTCTCGATAAGAGGGGATCTCTCCCCCCCTTCTTCCTTTACCATTCTTCCCTTGGAAACTGCCTCATGGTAAGTAGCTTTGCAGAAGCCATCAAAGGTTTAGGTCATTGTTGTTCAGTTCATGGCTGCCGCCATGCCATTATGGTTGCAGAGCTTCTCCTTCAGGCCAGTTGATAATCCTAAATTAAGTTAAAATGTTATTGATTTTATATAAGTGCATCAACCTTATATTAAAAATGCACAAATTAAAAATATTTTTAAATCTTAACCATATGCCATTAATTTAATTAAAAATATATTTTTAATTATTCACACACTTTTTAATGGTTATAAATGTTATTGATTTTATATAATTACATCAACTTTATATTAAAAACACATAAAAACTAAATATGTTTTTAAATCTCAACCATTACCATTAACTTAATTAAAAATTATATTTTTATTATTAATACATTTTTTAATGGTTATAGGCTAACTCAATTATTTAAGAAATTATACATTTTTTTACACTATGATTTGAATTAATGGGTTAGTAATAATAGATAAACATCCAAACACTTTTTTTATACTACATTTCACATTGTTTAAATTTTTTATAAACTTAAATAAATATATTTTATGTTTTTATTATTAATAATAATAAAAACAATATATTGAATTAACATATATATATACTAAGATTATATAAGTGCATTTTTTAATTTTATAGGTTTTTTGTATATCATGTTCAATTTATACTTATTAATATTATATGTCTAAAATTCGTAATTCATATTTATATAACATTTTATTTATTGATTTAATTAAATGATTGAAAATGTAGCTATTTTTGAGAATATTTATTATCTTATTTTTTACTATTTCTAAAAATTTTTAGAATATCTTTCAAATTAAATCTTTACCATCTTTTAATAATTATTGATAATTAGTTTAAAATTATTTTTAAACAAGCTCAAGAGATTTAGTTTTTTTTTGTTTCATTTTTTAACTAAATTATTTCATATATATAAACACAAAAATGGTAATTCTCTTATTAATTAAAATTAAATTTAAGTAGCCTACTTGTTTTTATGGAGTTAAATTCTGATCCATTTTATATATTAGAAATGCAATAAATCATAAAAATTACAGTGGTCTCTTTATTATCTCAAGAAATTTGATCTATTAGTGATTAAGATGAATCTATACTAGTTATAATTATATAATAGTAATATAATTTTTTGAAAAAAATGTTATTTTTTTCCTCACCAAAATCTTTTGACATAAACATAAAGATTAAACAACATTTAATTTTTTTGTATCTAGTAACTTAAAATTTTGTTAATGACATTTCCTAAATAAAAATGTTGTTCACTTTTTTTCTAGAAATTTTCTTATCATTCATGAACTATACCCTTCAATAAAATTATCTTACATTATTGGTATCCAATTCAAATTTTATAGGTATAATCCAAATCCAAATTCAAATTCAAATTATATATATAGATTACAGAAATCATTTTACATTTTTCAATGCTTTTATGCAAAATTCTGCTGTCTTAAATTGCGCACAAGGTTAAGTATAAATGGCAGTCCTGCTTGCTCTACTTTATTTATAACCATTTTATTATATTTGTTTCACCATTTTATCATAGAAAGCATTTTAAATACATCTTCTGAAAGTATTTAGGATCTCTCGGCTTCGTTTATCATGTCACAAAATATGTATTTAAAATCACATCCATAGGGACAACCTAATCAAAGGTGTTGGTAGCTGATGTCAATTAGATGACGGAAGGTTAAGACGTTGAACCCACCCAGAAAGTTATCGCAGGATGCAAGAAATCGTTTCCTTAATTTTACTTTTCATTTCTCCAACAACTGATTTTCATCATTGAATTATGTATACCACTCAATTTTCCTCATTGTTCAGTTTTTTCCTTCCTTCCTGTTCCTTATACAAATAGATACAACGATTGATGGACGGTAACGGGAAAAAATCTGCGGAGGTTTAAGGTTATTTTACTTTTTGATTTCTTTGTTCAATCTTTTTCTCTATAAATAGAAGCGAGACGTTTTACAACCACAAGCACATTTGCAATTTCCATTTGCCTTTCAAATTTAATTAGTAGCAGCGATACTTTGGTACGATCTAAATTATGAAAGAGCATGAATTTCAGTGGTAGTAGTAGAGGCGCCGGAGGAGGTATTAATGCAGTGGAGGGAGATCAGAGGTTGATGGCCCCATCCCTTATGCAGTAGTCATAAGGTGTTGAAGATAATAGAGAATATTTTAAAATAGTGTGAGTTGGTTCAGAAGATCTCACGATAGGAATTAGTTTCTATTTTTTAGGTTATGGTTATAACTTGCCTAAATCTGTGATTACAATATATTGTGTAATGTACATGAGCAATGTAGAGTGTTCTGTGGAGCCAGACTCCCCTGGTTCAGACTCTCTTTTGTAGAGCTCACCAATGGGTTTCATTTCATTTAATATAAAACATTGCATATTTTATCATGGTATTAGAGCGATAGCGCTGAGAAAACCTCTTCGCTGAGTGAGGAACTTGCCAGTGACGCCTATTGCGAAATCATCGCAAGTTTTTTAGGTACAACTACATGTTTTCATTTTTTGGATCGTCGCAGCTATCAAGTGCACATCTGTGATGAGATAGTCACTACTATCACGTGTACATCTGTGACGATGTCATAGATAAGTGGTGTACATCTGCGACGATCATGTAAACAACAAAAATGCTTCGTGGAGGCCGAGAGAAGGCTGCATCCTGGAGAAGGCTACAGAGGTTGACAATAGAAGGTTGTTTGAAGAGTGTGAAGGAAGCCATGGTGATCTGTGGGTGTGCTACGAGATTAAACAACATTGAAGATCAGTGATCTGTTTTGGTCACAAATCTGGGGTAAATCCAACATTTTTTTTTACCTGTCAAATTTGTTTTAATCGCTAAGATGAATCATCAAATATTTGAAGCATACTTGAATAAGCATAACAAACTCAATGGCTACAATTATGTGAATTGGATATTCAAGATGAAGACTTTGCTAGAAGTGCAGGGTGCTTAGAAGATTGCAAATGGGGATGAACAGATGCCAACAGCTACCTCCACAACAGTGCCAGATTGGAAGAAGCGTGAGGGTAAAGAAAGGACGCTACTGAAGATGTCAGTGAAAGACTGCATCATACCACATATCAGATAATGTAAATCAACGAGTGAAATTTGGGGAATTTTGAAGGATCTGTATGAGATCAGGGATACAAATCATTTTCTATTTCTGAAGAGCAAAATCTTATCCCTGAAGATGGAGGAGAATGAAACAGTTGTTGCCTTCATAGCAAGGATCAAAGATCTGAAGAACAAATTGGCAGACATTGGTCACACAGTTAACAATACAAATCTTGTAAAAATTACGATGAATGGTGTGACAGATGACTACCAAATGTTCATCACTGGGATAAATGCGAGAAGGAAAATCCCGAAGTTTGAAGAACTGAAAAGAATATTGATGCAAGAAGAAGAAAGAAGATCGACTTTGGAGCCTCAGAGTTCCGATATTGCATTGATGGTGAAGAAGAACTTCTTCAAAGGGAAATGAAATCCGCAACAACAAAATGGAGGACATTCATAGAAAAGACCGAATCTGACCCAAGGTATGCATCTGAATATAAACAACTCTGAAATTAAAATATTTTATTGCGAAAAACTTGGTCATATTTCTAGGGAGTGCGAGAAGAAGAAATATCATGAAGAACAACAGAAGAAAAAACGACATGTAGGTCATCTAGCGAATGAAAATCATGTGCAGAATTTCAGATTGTTTATGACAGATTTTGATGAGAATGTTGATGCAGAAATCTGGTATGTAGATTCGGGAGCATCAACACATATGATATGAAACAAGCATTGGCTCGAAGATTTTAAAGAAATCAACGAAGGAGCACAGATTTACCTAGGCGATGATAGAAGTCATCAGATCAAAGGGTGTGGGAAAATTTATGTCATTCTACCTAATGGTAATGTAAAACAAATTCATAATGTCATTTACGTGTCCGATGTAACAAAAAACTTGACTTTTCTATCCATGATCACAGATCAAGATCTTAAAGTTGAATATTTTACATATAATTATTATATTAAATATCTGCTAGATGGAATGAAGACAATTGTTACAGGAATCTAAACAAGAGCTCTGTACAAGTTGGATGTAAGACCTGCACCAGTTTGAGCCTTGATAGCTGCGAGTTTGACTACAAAAGAGCTATGGCATCAGAGATTTGGTGATATCAACTAGAATGATTTGCTATTACTACAGAAGAAGGAAATGGTAAGAGATCTTCCTATGCTAAAGCACGTACATAATGATTGTGATGCATGTAAATTAGGAAAAAGGCATAGAGAACAATTCCCTATTCGAGTAGAAAAAAAACAAACGGATATACTTGAACTAGTGCATACATACCTGTGTGGACCCATGCAAACAAAATCATTAAGAGGTGCACTGTATTTTTTACTATTTATTGATGACTACACAAAGTTTTCTTGGGTATATTTCTTGAGTAGGAAGAGTCACACATTTGAATGCTTTAAGCAGTTCAAAAACATGATTGAGAGGAAAACAGGGAAACAGAAAAAAAAATTCTCCGATCTGATCAAGGGGGAGAATATATGAAAAATGAGCTTCTCAAGTATTGTAAAGACCATGGAATATTGCAGCAGTTCATAGTACTCCATACTCCACAGAAAATGGAGTAACTGAAAGAAAGAACAAAACACTCGTGGAATGTGCTAGGAGCATGTTGAAAGGTAAGAATCTTTCCAATGGTTTTTGGGCTGAAGCATTGAACATTGCAGTTTATTTGAAAAATAGGAGTCCTACAAAGAGTCTTGAGTTTAAAACTCCTTATGAAGCATTGTATGGATTTAAGCCTGTAGTAAAACATTTAAAAGTATTTGGGTCCAAGGCATTTGCTCATATTTTAAAGGAAGATAGAAGAAAACTAGATTTGAAAGCCATCAAATGTACCTTTTTAGGGTATTGTTCACAACATAAAGCTTACAGATTATTTAGTCCCTCTACTCACAAGATTTTTGTTAGCAGAGATTTCATATTCCATTACTAGGATCATGAAGAATCTGATCAAAACAATGAGGAATGGGATATTCCATTCTTGGTGGAAGAAGAAGCAAAAAACAATCAGGATCAACAAAAAACAAAAGCAGAAGATGAACAACAACAGTAACAGTAGTAGCTGGAAGAAAATAATGATCAAACAAGGTTTGAAGCTACCCCGCCTCTCATGAGATCAGGAAGGAAAGCTCAATTCCGTACAAGATATAGGGAAAATGCTTTTATAACTACTATGATGAATGTGGTTGAACCTTCTAGTTATAAAGAAGCAAATGAATGTAGAGAATGGAAAAAAGCCATGGAACAGGAATATGAATCAATAATTAGGAACAACACTTGGGAACTCGTTGAACTTCCTAAAGGAAAACAAACCATAGGCTGTGAATAGTTATACAAACCAAAGGTTAATGCAGATGGAACCATAGAAAAATTAAAAGCTAGATTGGTAGCAAAGGCGTATTCACAAAAAGAAGGTGTAGACTATGAAGAAACCTTTGCCCCCGTAGTTAAACTAAACAATATCATAATGTTAATTGCCTTAGCTGCTAAGAAACACTGGATGATACACCAACTAGATGTAAAGTCTACATTTTTAAATGGAGAACTAAAATATGAGGTTTACTTAGAGCAACCTGAAGGGTTTGTCCAGAAAGGGAAAAAAAACTAGTCTATAGATTGAAGAAAGCACTTTATGGACTAAAGAAAGCACCCAGGTCTTGGTATGAAAAGATTGATTCATATTCATTTTTCTACAATTTGGCTACAACAGAAGCAAAAATGACACTAATATTTACGCCATGCAAGATGAACAAGGGCGTATATTGTTAATTTCTTTGTATGTAGACGATTTGATCATTACATGTGATGCTACATATCTAATCAAAGAATCAAGCAATAGATGTCACAAGTATTCGAAATGAAAAACCTTAGTGAGTTGAGATACTGTTTGGGCCTTGAGATCTGGAGAGATTTAGGACAAACATTTATGTCCCAAGGAAAGTATGTCAAAGGCCTATTAGAGAGATTTAGGATGGATCAGTTTAAGCCTGCAGCAGTAGCATTAAAATAGAACATCAAACTACATAGTGAAGATGGCTCAAAGGAGGCAGATGCGACACTTTACAGACAAGTAGTTGGGAGTCTAATCTACCTAACCACCACTAGTCCAGATTTGGCTTATCCAGTCAGTGTGCTAAGCCAATATATGTCCAAGCCACTTGAAAGCCATTGGAATGCAGCGAAAAGTGTTTTGAGGTATCTACAAGGTACTGTAGATTACGATATTATGTACACTAGCTCTTCTGATGTTAGATTGGCAGGATTTGCAGATTCAGATTGGGCTGGAAATGTAGATGATTTCATATCCATAATAGGTTATGCATTTAGCATTGGATCCGGGGTGATCACATGGAATAGCAAGAAACAGAACACAGTTTCCTTGTCCTCAGTGGAAGTAGAGTATCAAGCCATGTGTGCAGCAATATGTGAGGCAGGTTGGTTGCGGAGACTTCTCCAGGTTGTCGGGGAAGAACAAATAGACGCAACAACAATAAGATGCAACAATCGGAGTTCAATCAAACTTGCTAATAATCTGATGTTCCACAAAAACACTAAACATATTGATACACAATTCCACTTTGTCAAGGAGAAAGTGAAATCCAAAGAAATCCATTTGGTAAATCGTAATACATGTGATAATGTTGCAGAAATTTTCACTAAACCTCTTGGCAGAGTTAAGTTTGAAATGTTTAGGGAGATGTTAGGCATAATTTCGAACCCCTTCTCCATTAAGGGGGAGTGTTGAAGATAATGGAGACTATCCTAGAATAGTGTGAGTTGGTTCACAAGACCTCAGGATAGGAATTACTTTCTATTTTTTAGGTTATGGTTCTAACTTCCCTAAATCTGTGATTACTATATATTGTGTAATGTACTTGAACAATGTAGAGCGTTCTACATAACTAGACTCTCCTGGTTCATACTCTCTTTAGTAGAGCTGACCAGTGGGTTTCATTTCATTTAATATAAAACATTGCATATTTTATGACAAGGCTCCTCAGATGCTAGTCAAAGCAGTACATCACCCTGGAAACCTTCGTTCAAGTGGGAGGACTTCAACATAACTAATTGCGTTTCTGCACAAACAGATTTAAGTGGTGTTGCAACTACAAAAAAGAATAAAGACACAGAAGAAAGGATTGAAAATGGTAACAACCTTTTTAAAACGAGAAGTTTTCTGGATAGGGTTATGCCCGCTGAATGCTCGCATGATGACGTGGATGATGTAAACAACAAGGAGGAGGACGACGTAGAAGCACCTCCAGGGTTAAAGCTACAACTCTTCCCCTGTCAATGATATGATCTAACAAGTTACGGGTATGATTGTAACAAGTCGACGAGAATTCCTACTATAACTCTACCCCTTAACTCAGGTTTTAGAAAATATGGTCTTCTTGTATGGTTTCGTACATACGCAATTGGATTGGGTGCTCCATTAAACATTTTATGTTTTAATTTTTTTTAATACCAACACTTGTATTTCAAAATCTATGAGAGTAAGTTAGTGGGATTAGGTGAAGGCATCCTTTTTAAAGAGGTTCTCGTGAACTTTGACTTGATTGTACTTGCTCACTCCGATCCCACTGGATTGTAATTTAAACTATATCCATCGTGATTGCCACACCAACTTATTCAATGACCTGTAATCTTGTTTCATACACAGTGATGCTATATATGATTACAAGTTAAAAATATTTTTAAAAAGGCAAAAATGTTATCTAAGTTGCTTTTAATTTTATGAAAGTTTTAAGCACGGATTAACTTTTCCATTTCTATATAATAAATACTAAAAGGAACATTGTCAAGAGTGATCGTTTGCTAACTTTTATTTACTTTCTGCATCTTTACCATATAAAAATTAAAAATCATAATACTATTTTATAAGTATATGTTTTTTCAAAGAGTACATGAATATTAACTGAACGTACTAGTTTTCTTTAAGGAATACCATGATACCAATAACACATGTATAAAAATTTGATATTACATTGTTTGCTTCTCATGTATAAAAATTTGATATTACATTGTTTGCTTCTCATCTAGACATACCAACAGAAACATTAATACAATATTGAGTTTGCCAACACGCATACATATCTTACCTTGAACAAAGATTCTATTGTTTGGTATTACAAAAAGCATTCAATAGAGTCATTCAAATTTGGACTTAGAAATGGAAATCGATGAAAAAACTAGAGGAACAGAGTGCTCGGCCGCAAGGGAGAACTGGGCTGTCAGGAGAGCCTGCAAATTGTAATCAAGCACGATCATCTAGAAGACAGGCAGAACCAGAGGACTGCAAATGTTGGATAGTTCGATCCGAATACGAACCAAGGGAATTTTGGTGGAATTAGGGAGATTTGCACCAAACATAGGCCAATGGCCATTTGTCGATGCTTCTAGAGCCAACAAACTCCCACAACAGGGCCAACCAGGAGTGCATGAACAACCAGAAGAAAACTTGCATGGCACATAGCTAAAGGCTACAGAAAGGTGTAAAAGGGGCTAACCATGATGATAATCAAGTTACAGAGCCGATTAAAAATGTGAATAAGCATGTGAAATGTGACAGAATGATTGCCAGCCATTAGTTTTTGTACAGGGGCGTAGATAATCACAAAGGATAAGGTATCTCGCTACGAGTCAAAATTTAACAGCCTATATATGATGTTGTACAGGGCCGCATGTCTATCCACTGTCACAGGTAGCGCCGCATTATCTTCAAATGGAGGATTAAAAGTTGTCACTGCCATGGTTTTATAATTATGTTAATAAGTATTTAGGTTGTTCTAAAAGTTGTCAATGCCATGGTTTTATAATTAAGTTAATAAGTATTTAGGTAGGTCTATTTTGGAGTAAGGTTTTTAAAATTTTAATTTATTTATTAATCAATATAGATTTATTTTAAATAGGTGTAAAACTTATTTTAAAGAGCTATAAATTTATTTTGTATTAATGGAGAAATAGTTACACAAGTTGTAACGTATCTCCTTAGTTTCGGATTTGTTCCTAGAGTTTAGGAGTTTGGTTGCAACTTCCTATTGTACTTAATGATGTAATCTTTCATTCATGAAGAGTAGAGTGAACAGAGAGAGTTCTCTTTGTTTTGAGTGCAGTCTTCAGGTGCAGTAATCACCTGTGAGCTGTAACTCCTTCTTTTTAGATTCAAGTCTGATTTTTATCTTGGTATCAGAGCATAGAGTATGGACAACCTTTATTTTTTCCTCTCTTTAGGGATGCATCCTTGTACATAATTGTAGTGGCGGTGGAGTATACAAAAGATTCATAGGATCAGGTGGACTGCAGTAACACCTGTAGCATAGGTCTCAGATCACTGATCATCTCTAAGCGCAAGAAAGGGTTGGCGCGGGTTTGACGGGAACAGTCGCACCATTTTTGAGCGGAACAAAGAGTTGTCGCAGGTTTTTAAGGAACAGTTGCACCACTTGGTGTGGTTTTGAGAGGGATAGTCGCGCCAACGCACCAGAAATGCTATTGGTGCGGAAAATAAAGCCTTAAGCGTGCAAATTTTGTGACTTGCATTAATTTTGTTTCTGATGCGGGTCTTTCGCTGTCGAGAAGCGCCAGCCTCTTTCTCTTTGGAAGATCTGCAAATGTTTTCTTTTTGTTTGCAGATTGGCCTTGGCCTGTGGTGGCACTTTGAAGCTTTAGATTTGCTCAGTGGCAGCAGATCGGGTTTGCCCGGTGGTGGCGCATTGGAATTCCTGATCTGTTTGGTGGCAGCAGATTGAATTTGCCCGATGGTGGTGCATTGAAGTTCCTGATCTGTTCAGTGGTGGCGCATTGGAGTTCCTGATCTGTTCGGTGGCAACAGATCAGACTTGCCCGATGGTGGCTCATTGAAGGTACAATTTTTTTTTTTTTAGCAAAATAGAGCTTCGGATCTCGTAGATGGTGTTTTTTTTTTGTGACCTGAAAGTGTTCAGTTTGATAGATTTATTCATCATAGGATCAAAAATTTTATCAGTTCAATATGAATAACAGTATAGAATCGTATCTTCACGAGTCTGGCAAACTCGATGGATCGAATTTCACCAACTGGAAATTCAAGATGCAGACTTTACTTGAAAGTGTAAATGCATGGTCAATCGTTATAGGAAGTGAGCTGAGATCAGGATCAACTACATAAGAACAAGATTGGGATAAAAGGGAGACAAAAGCGAAGGTCATATTGAAGATGTTCATCAAGGACAATTTTATCCCACATATTAGAGACTATAAATCGGCCACTGACATTTGGACGACACTCAAAAACCTATACCAGACATTGAATACAAACTGTGTCGTTTCACTCAAAGGCAAGTTGTTTGCATTGAAGATGGAGGAGAATGAGTCCACTGCTGGATTCATTGGTAGAGTTAAAGATCTGAAGGATAGATTGGGAAATATTGGAGAGAAAGTTTCTGATTCAGATCTGGTCACAATCACGTTGAATGGAATGACTGATGAATACCAGGTGTTCATATCAGGGCTGTCAGCAAGGGAGAAAGTCCCTACATTTGAAGAGTTGCCAGGGATTCTGCTGCAGGAAGAAGAGCAGTGAAAAAATTTGAAATCAAAGAGAAATGACCTTGCCCTGATGGCAAAAGGGAGACAGTATAGAGGGAAGCAGCATCAGCGACCGCAACAGCAGCAACAGAAAGGTGCCAACACATTTCATAAGAGACCATTTAAAGGTATGTCTGCCAATAATTTTCCCATCAAGAAATGTTTTTACTATGGAAAACGTGGTCACCAGATTAGAGATTGTTATAAGAGGCAGGCAGGCGAAGGAAGAAACAAACAATGAAAACATAAGAGTTACTTTTCTGAGGAAGAAGAAGACCATAGCCACGAACTTCGACTATTTATAGTCGATTGTGCTCTTTCAGCTTTAAAGGGAGATGAGGATGACATATGATATGTCGACTCTGGCGCATCCTCACATATCACTGGTAAGAAGGAATGGTTTTAATTTCTTAAAGAAACTTCATGTGGGTCGAAAATCTATTTAGGAGATGACAGTGGATATGAGATCAAAGGATATGGTGAAATTCCTGTAAAGTTACCTAGTGGTGACATTAAGCATTTTAAAAATGTATTGTATGTTCCAGGAATTAAGAAAAATTTGGTCTCTATCTCAATGATTACTGATCAAGACATGCAAGTTCAATTCTTTAAGACTAACTGTGTCATTAAGGATATCCAGATGGAAACAGTTGCAACAGGAGTGCGCGTGGGGAACCTGTGCAGACTAGATGTGAAGAGTATGCCACAACAAGCAATGGTTGCAGCTAGATCGACAGTTGAATATCTCTAGCATCAGACATTCAGCCATCTTAATCTGCAAGACCTCATCTTACATCAAAGAAAAGGTATGGTTGATGGACTCCCTATTCTCCATAATGTTAAGCTAGATTGTGATGGATGTGCATTAGGGAAAATGCATACAGAAGAGTTCCCTTTACATGTGAATAGAAAGGAAAGAGATATTTTAGAACCGGTGCATACAGACATCTATGGACCTATGCAAACTAGGTCATTAGGAGGAGCATATTACTTTATCTTATTTACAGATGATTGCACTAGATTTTCATGGATATACTTTATGAGTAGAAAATCAGACAGAAAAAAGGATAAAAATTCTCCACTCAGATCAAGGGGGAGAATACAGGTTGGGAGAGTTCATGGATTTCTACAAGCAGCATGGGATTGTGCAACAGTTTACAGTGCCCCACACTCCACAGCAGAATGGAGTAGAAGAAAGGAAGAACAAAACTCTTGTGGAGTGCGCAAGGAGCATGCTTCAAGTTAAGGGTCTATCAAATGGTCTTTGGGCGGAAGCTATTAACCCTACTGTGTATTTAAAGAATAGGAGTCCTACTAGATGTTTAGGCTTCAAAACCCCTTTTGAAGCATTGTTTGGATTCAAACCAGCAGTGTGCCACTTAAGAATATTTGGGTCAAAAGCTTATGCTCATATACCTAAGGTAGATAGGAAGAAGTTAGATCCCAAAGCCCTGAAATGTATATTTGTTGGATATGGCACTGAGTTCAAGGGATATAAGTTATATAATCATGTGGCTCACAAGGTTTTTGGAAGCAAAGATGTCATATTTCATGAACAGGTTCAAGAAGAAAAGGATGACTCTAACAGTGATTGCCACATTCCATTGCTAATAGTAGATAACAGTGAGGAAGATGAAGAGCAGGAGCAGAAACAAGAAGAAGAAGTAACAGATAATGTAATCAATGATGATGCAAGCCTAGAAAGGGCTGAAATAGACAAAGTTGAGGTAAGTTCCCTACCAGGGAGATCAGGTAGGAAGACTTGATTATCTTCTAGATTGAAAGAATATGCATTAATGTCAGAGATTGTAAACATTGTAGAACCTGCAAATTATGAGGAAGCAAGTAAATCTAATGCATGGAGGGCTGCAATGTATGAGAAAATAGATTCAATAAATAGAAACCATACTTGGGATTTGGTTGAATTTCCTGAAGGTAAAACCCGCATAGGATGTAAATGGCTGTATAAACCAAAAATAAATGCAGATGGGAGTATAGAGAAACTGAAAGCTAGACGGGTAGCAAAGGGTTATTCACAGCAAGAGGGAATAGATTTCGATGACACCTTTGCTCCTGTAGCCAAACTAAGCACCATTAGAATGCTAATTTCCTTAGCTACAAAACACAAATGGCAGATAGACCAGCTAGATGTTAAATTTGCATTTCTGAATGGTGACTTGAAGGAAGAAATTTATTTAGTACAGCCTGAAGGTTTTGTGAAAAAGGGACAGGAACATCTTGTGTGTAAATTGAAAAAGGCATTGTATTGTTTAAAACAGGCACCCAGGTCGTGGTATGAGAAAACTGATTCATTTTTTGTACAACATGGCTTTCATAAGAGCTTGAATGATCCAAATCTGTATACCAAGTTTAATAAACAGAGGGAAATTATTTTGATTTCTTTATATGTAGATGATATGATCATAACAGAGAATGCTAACAATCTGATCAAAGAAATCAAACAGCAAATTTCACAAGTGTTTGAGATGAAAGATCTCGGAAACCTTCATTATTGCTTCGGATTAGAGGTATGGAAAGATTCTGGAAAAAATTTTCTTACTCAAGGGAAGTATGCCAGAAACTTGCTGGAAAGGTTCAGAATGGAGCAATGCAAATCAACAGCAACACCATTACAGCAGAATTTAAAGTTGAGCAGTGACGATGGTACTAAAGAGGTGGATGTCGCTATGTACAGGCAACTAGTTAGCAGTTTGATATATCTGACTAAAACTAGACCGGATTTGGCATACTCAGTTAGTGTGTTGAGCCAATTCATGTCAAAACCACTCGAAAGTCACTGGGTCGCATAAAAAAGTGTTTTGAGGTATCTTGGTGGTACTAGTAATTATGACATTTTGTACACTGACACTTATGATGTTATTGTAGCAAGTTTCTCAGATTCCGATTGGGCAGGTAACTTGGATGATCAAATATCTATCACAGGTTACACATTCAGCATTGGATTCGGGGTCATAGCATGGAGCAGCAAAAAGCAGAGCACTGTAGCTCTATCTTCATGTGAAGCTGAGTACCAAGCATTGTGTGCAACCACATGTGAAGCTATCTGGTTCAGAAGACTTCTCAACGATGCAGGAGAGGAGCAGAAAGAATCAACTATTATCAAAACTGACAACCAGAGTACCATCAAGCTTGCATACATCCCATCTTTCATAAAAATACCAAGCACATCGATACTCAATTTCATTTTGTTCGAGAAAAACTACAGTCAAAAGAAACATGTGTTGAATATTGTAAGACTTGTGATAACATGGCTGATGTTTTTACAAATCCTCTTGGGCGTGTAATGTTTGGATTGTTTAGAGGAATGTTAGGAGTTCAGGATAATCCTTTCTCCATTAAGGGGGGAGTTGAAAATAATTAATATTATTTTGTATTAATGGAGAAATGGCTACACAAGTTGTAATTTATATCCTTAGTTTAGGATTTGTTCCTAGAGTTTAGGAGTTTGTTTGCAACTTCCTATTGTGCTTAATGATGTAATCTTTCATTCACGAAGAGTAGAGTGAACGGAGAGAGTTCTCTTTGTTTTGAGTGCAGTCTCCAGGTGCAGTACTCACTTGTGAGCTGTAACTCCTTTTTTTTCAATTCATGTCTAATTTTTATCTGTTTACATATTTTGTAGAGTTATTTAAATTTTTTTTTACTTTTTTTTTTTTTCAGGTTTTATTTTATATATATATATATATATATATTGATTTTTTTTTTTTTATTATTATTATTATTTTTTTATTATGATTATTATTTTATTTTTTTTTTTTTTATTTTTTTATTTTATGGTTTAGACAAATTTTAATTTTTGATAAGTTTTAATTCAATACTTATTAGTAATGTTAATAATACGTCTATTTTGGAATAGGGAATATAGAGCTTTAATTTAATTATAGTACCAAGAGCGCTCTCCAACCCAATAACGTTTAACATTTGATTAAGTCAAATTACATGCAAATTAAATAAAAATAAAAAATAGAGTTAAATAAAAAGATTAATGTAATGTAAGATAAACATTTTAACTTGGTCAAATTAAAATAAAAATAAATATTAAAATAACAAAATAAAATCTATATAAAAATAAAATAAATAACAAAAATAAAAATGTCTATGGTATTGACAACTCATGGTATTGACCCATGGTAGTCATGTTTAATATAACCTATTTATATGAAGAAATTAAACCACCCTAGATCCATCTTAACTTTGGATCTACCAACTACCAAGAGGGATCAAATATGGATTCTCTTGATATGCAAACCTATTTTAGAGTGAAAACTCTAGAGTTAAGATAGATCCACATAATATTCTAGAATATTTTTAGTATACACTAATGAAAAGATAAGATTTATTTCCTAAGTAGTATATATTTTTTCTTTTTAATTAAATTTATTAATTAAAAAAAATGTCATATGAACAAGCATCATATGAAATAAGTTGTGGTTTTTTCGAACATTTAATATTGATAAACCATAGTATTGGCCTATGGCAGTAACAAAGAATATACAAATTAAGAATCTTCATGGTTAAGAATCTTATTACTTGTCTTTTAAAATGTATATATGTTTAGCACATATATTAATTAATTTTTCCCATTAGGCTTTGGCTTAATGGCAAATGAGTTTACTTATAATGCACTCAATGAGTATAGTTTTAATGGAGAATTGGACGATATAATTGAAAACTAGTTTGTGATTTTTTGTTGTTTAAAATACATTTTAGAATGCACAAATGGATTCAACGCCCTAAAAAAGCCTAGAAAAATCAAATTCTATAGATTAAATAGCTTACACTGAAGTTCTTAAAAACCTTTGCTGTATTTTTGTTAAAATTAACCCAAAAAAAATTCTCAAAAAAAGTTAATTTTGTGTACTAATTAGACTATATATATATATATATATAACCAAACCTGTGTATTAAGATAATCAATAAAATTAAAAATGTTTTAAATGCTCTTTGGCCTAAGTTTCAAATGTTCTTTTTCCTATTAGTGTTCAGAGAGGCCAAAAAATTAGTAAAAAACTTGCCTAAATCCATTTAATTTTGGATCTATTAAGTTTCAAGATAGACCAATTTCTCTAGATGCAAATATCTTTTTTGAATGCAAAATTGAAAAAGAAATTACACATTAAGATATTTGATCTAGAATAAAATAAATTGATAAATAAGAATTAAATAAATTAATAAATCCAGAATTAAATAAATCACTGCTAATTTAATTATTGATATTTTTTCTTAAAAAAAAAATATAGTGATTGATATTAATAAGAATATCTAGTTTTTCATATTCCACACTACTACTATATTCAGAAGCACACAAAACACTCTAACCCAAGCTTAAATTCTAACCTAACAACAAAATATACGTACATAACGTCAAAGGATTTTGAAACATAATAAAAAGGTCTAGCAGGTAATAGTCATGTCTATTCTGTTATCCCTTAAGAGTTCGGTAGTCAGCCTTGATCTGTGGTTCCTACCTCGTGGACTCTCTTGGTCTTTTTCTTTTTCGTGGACTCTGTTCTTTTTTTTCATCGCTGGTTCTTCAATGGTTGCATCCTCCTCAAGGAGGAACTGAGCTTCACTGGTGAAATTATCTTCATGCTATGCGAATCTAACACCCATGGTAACCAACTCTATTCTCGCTTCAATTTAGAACTTCTCCATTTTGCTTTGCAGTAGTGCAAATTTCATGCCCAATAATAATCGATCATTTTTCATTTCATTTTCCGCAATTGCATTCCTCTATTGCAGAACATTCAACCTACCCTACATTGCTTCTAAAAACCTGTCCAAGAGTTTATTCGATTTCTCCTATTCATTGCAGTAATTGGATTTCTCCTATTCATTCTAGTAATTGGATGGCACAGGGTCCGTCATGGCAAGTCTATTTGGCCAATTGGTACCCAATGGACGTGAGCACTTCAAACCACTGCAACACATCCGCGAATAAGAAATCCAACCAGAAATCCGACTCTCCCACTGTTAATAAATCATTGTAGCTGTCGCTAAAGCTCTCAGCGACAGAACATTACAAAAGTGGATATTGGCATCACCATCCTTGTTATGGCCGAGCATGGGATATATCGAGATTGATATAGAGGGGCAGTGGAAGTAATTCCATTCTACCAAAATTGAATGTAGAAACAAGGTCGAGGCCCTTCTCACATTGATATTCTAGTTCCCACCTTATGGTATTAAATTCTACCGCCACTTCTGTGAGCGACGGGGATCGAGTTGACTGCCAAATGTTATAATTATTTCGACATGAGTATTATAATTTGTGATCGTGGCATTAATATGAGCCTCCAATCCTTCTTTGCAAGCTCCCCTGCATGCTAATTTGATATCGCATTTGATCATATAAATAATTTCCTTAGGCTAGAGTTTTCACTTGTATTCGTCTCGAACCACCAGCTACCTTTGTCGTTTGAATTATTCCCTTGGGTATTGCCCGTTATTTTCACGGTAAGGGAAAAATTATTTTCTTTGTTTGCTATTTTTTCAGTGATTGGGTTCAATTATCTTAACACGTGAAAAAATCAATTTGCTCAAATTGTTTGAATTGCAGCATAATCCTTTGCAATAAGGGAGGGCAGAGTTTTGAGCCTTTTGCTTTCAAAACTTGTTGAATAAATATGAATGAGGTTCCAATCTTAGTTATTTTTGTAATTTCCTTGTTGAATAACTATGAATGAGGTTCTAATTACAGTTATTTTTGTAATTTCTTATATTTAGTTGGATTGTTGTTTGTATAGTTTAATCTCTAAGTTTATTTTGTTTTTGTTTTTTTTCAAGAAAAGATTATATTGTTAATAATTATTTTGCTTTTGTTTTTTTTCAAGAAAAGATTATATTGTTAATAATTATAAGCAGCATTTGCATCACATGTTGCAAAAAAAATGTTGTAAAGTAATGGCATAAGAAACAATAACATAGAAGAAAAAAGTCAAATTTTATGTAATTTTTATTATATGTTATGCTTCAAAAAGAAAATTCCGCCCCACACCCTCATCCCAACAGGCCAAAGGGTTGAGGGTCGATTCTCGTAATCAGCCTTCACACACGCTGGGTCGGCGCCGTGGGGGTGGAAGGTGGAGAGGGGCTGCACATATTTCAAGCAACAATAAAATACTAAATACACCTTATATTATAAGCTAATGTGTTTGGTCATATATTTGCCCCAATTTCATTCTCTTCCTGATTTTTTTTGGGATGTCTGTGCACATGAGCATCTTGTAGTATGTATGTTTCCATAGGCCTTCTGTGCATTTTTTGAAGAGCCCGACATTTCGGGTGAACACTTCACTGATCTTAAGGGTAGGAAGCATAATGCAGTTAGATGATAGGAAGAGTGCTTGATTAGATTATATAGATAATAGAGATAGCAATTAGCCGTTAGAATTTTAGAAAATATTTTTTTGACCAATCTAATAAAATAAAAAGTAAAAAAAAAGAATTGACAAATCAGATAAAGTTATTACCTTCTCATTTATTTTCAATTTACATTACCTTAATTAGACCTTTAATAATTATATATATTCTTTAATTATAACTTCAACTATATTTTTAAGTTCTATTTCTTTAACTCATTTATCCATTTGATTTTATTTTATTAATAAACTATACAAATTAAATATTTCAATCTCTATCCTGAGTTATAATATATATTTAATAATTTACATATTATTTAATTATAACTTCAATTATTTTTTTTCTTCTCTATTTCTTCTTACTCATTTATCCATTTGATTTGATTTTTATTAATAAATTATACAAATTAAATATTTCAATCCCTATCTTTAGTCAAATTAATATCTTTAATAGTTATAAATATCATTTAATCATATTTTCAACAAATTTTTATGTTTTATTTCTTTAACTCATATATCTAATTGATTTGAAATATTAGATATTAGAAATTTTTTATTTTATAGGAAAGAAAGGTACAAGAATTGAAGTAAAAATAGTAATGTAAATTTAACTCAAAAAAAGAAAACATAAAAAAATGAAAAAATAAAATTTGGGATTAGTTAAATTCATCCATGTTTCAATATCTTATCTTTGAAAGTTATGTAATGTTTTGATAGTATTTAGGCCAATGCAAAAAGTTGGTTGATGAGGAGGAATTATTAAAGGTTCATGTTCATTTAATAGAAGATGGTGTAAAAATATTAAATATAGGAAATTAGTTTATATTTAAAAATATATAATTTTAATTCATGCAAAATTGGTAACAAAAAATTTAATTCTTTAAAGTGGAATGTTGTGATGTCCCCCGAAAATTGTAATTATTTCATTTACCGTGGTAAAACAAATACTGGATTTTATTATTATTAACATTTAATTTTGTTAATTATGAATGAAAACAAATATGGAGTGTTAACAAATCTTGTAAATACCTTTCATATCAAGAAGTTGGGAATAGGTAGTTACCTAACCCTAACTATTCCCATGATTATGAATTCTCCAAGAAGGCATTAATATGGTAATGTAAAAGTACGTGAGAGAACTGAAAAAGGAGAAAGGGGGAATGTCTGTCGTGCTGGAAGGACAGACGAATTGTGAGCTAAGTCTGGTGGTGACCAAATAGTTGTGGATGCTAGGACTAATAAGCCTTGCAAGAAGGCATTTGTCTTGTGAGAAAGAGCTCTGGGGGATGAAAAAGGAGAAAGGGGGAATGTTTGTCGTGCTGGAAGGACAGACGAATTGTGAGCTAAGTCTGGTGGTGACCAAATAGTTGTGGATGCTATGACTAATAAGCCTTGCAAGAAGGCATTTGTCTTGTGAGAAAGAGCTCTGGGGGATGCTTGGACCTGAAGGCAAGTCTCATGGTTGGGAAGATAAATCTATAATATGAAGTGGAGACTTCAACAACTAACTGACATAAAGTCTCTATTCAGGTAAGTACTGGATCCATTGTATTTAATTTAGCCTATAAAATTGTATATATATTAACTATTAAAATTACTTAACTAGATGGCTGACTGCACGAGTCTGAAATATGTTAATATACAAATGCATAAGTAAGGGAACTAGGGTAAACCCTGTGTATAATCGTAGAGAAATAATAAATATTTTAACACAGAAAACACAATATTGTGAAATTAAAAGAAGGCAATCTTTCATTGTAGACATATTTATAGTTTTGACAAAAAAAAAAAAAACAGATTTGTTGGACAGTAGTTTGGCGTAACTAGATACAGATAGCTATTACTAAAAATATGTCCATTCTGGAAAATAAATGTATTGACCAAAGAGAACATTATAACTAGATATAGATAGCTATTATAGTAGAGATGTCCATTCTGGGAAAAACATATTGACAAAAGAGAAAACATTAGGGGCTAAGCATTATGGCCATAACATTTACAAATGTAGGTCGCTGAAACCAAATGATAAAATCGAAACTATATCTATCCCTTTTATCAGTTCACAATGGGTCGCCTGAGACTCAATAGGAAAAAGGCCAATGTTTGTCTTAAATTAACTATAACCTCAAAGTAGCAGAACCACCAGATAGAGAATAGCCCCGTTAAAGAGGATATCATCCGAATCCTGACGAGGTTCACAAACAAGAAAAAGTATAACTAGAATACAGAGAAACTGGAGCCAAAGCAAATCCTTGGTCAAGCTTTCGACATAAACAAGCAAAACTAGGAAAAGAACAGACATTGTAATCCAAAGCGTAAAGATAAAGAAATGTACTAAATATTATTTGAGTTTCAAGATTCACATACAAAAGCACGAGCTCAGAATGAGATTGAAACCTTATAAGCAAATCTAGAATGAGAGCTAGGGGAAAAACCCTCATTAAATTGTGTAAGAAAAACATTCAACAAGAAAACCTGAGATTTGATTAATGACTGTATGTGCATATTTTTTAATACAAAATTTAGAATTG
The DNA here is from genome assembly GCA_000404065.3 of Pinus taeda. Taxonomy (NCBI): domain Eukaryota; kingdom Viridiplantae; phylum Streptophyta; class Pinopsida; order Pinales; family Pinaceae; genus Pinus; species Pinus taeda. The sequence goes on along the minus strand of APFE031323794.1, from coordinate 22,300 downwards.
CCCAGTCAAGCCATAGCAAAATTATCAAGAGTTCAGTTAGGGTCAAGACCTGCTATGGAGCAACTTCCAAATAAACTAATGTGTTAAACCTTACATAAACCCAAGGATAACCCTCCTCAAAATAATATTATCAACTAATTTAACATATAAAATCTTTGACAGAGGCGGGCCTAAGAAAGTCTAGACAGGTTCTGTAATATCTAAAGGATCTAGCAGCGCTACAATCGCATAAAAAACAAATGAACATTCTAAACACTAACTCTCTATGTTGGGAACTCAAGAAGAAAATAGGACCCGCTAGAACCCATAACTGTGAAAAAAGGCATGCACATACCTGAAGAAACCGATAGGGTCAGAGCGTAGAACCATGACAAATCACCGGAGGATATGCCTCACAATGCTACTCTGAGCGCTAGAGGGCCTCTGGAAGAACCTGTAACAAACCCACATCTAACATTATCATTATGGCAGTAAATAAAGAGACAAACATTACTTCATAGAGTCAAACCTTATAAGGAGGAAAATTACCTGTGAGGGTCGCACAATGAGCCGAATCTACCCTAAGAATAGAGCCATGAAACCACTCTCTAGTTGTAAAGGAATCGCACTAGAAGGTCTCCGAAGGTTTCATGGAATGAGTCAGATAGCCAAAGGTTAAACCACAACACAAAATTGACAAATGAACACAAGAAAATTACCCAAAGCTTAATTGAAGCTCCTAGACAAGGTCTTTGCCATCGAATGAGCTCGAGGACGCATGGTCATCGATGGAGCGAGGATGCCGAGAAAGGATGGACAACTTGTGAGTTGACATAAGAAGTTCTAAGATCTGCTTTCGCCAATGCTTGAGAGTATAGTAGGGTTGTGTCACTGTTAATGTAAATCCTGTCGATTATCAATGAAAACAATACAGTGTACAAAACCATTTAATTGCTGAGTAATGTGATGGTTAATGTAATGCATATGGTAAAACAATAAACATTTACATGCATTTCAGAGTGATTCTGATATGGTATGGTGACTATGGTTCAATGTTGTAGGAATTACTATAATTTTTACGCTGTAAGAATTTCTGTTTATTATTTTTTTATGTGGAGACAGGAGAAGTGGTATTAGAGCACTCAGGTTACAAAATTAAGGCCTCTGGAAACTAATTTTTAGTAGTGAGGGTGATTTTTCCAGTAGAAGAAGCCAGAGAAGCTAGCATGAAGTGAACATGCAACACACCACATAGCACAATGATGGGTTTAGGACTTGCATATTTTCAAGAAACTAACCTTAAAGTATGGGTGCAACTGGGAGAAGAACCATGCAACACCAATACCACCATTCTAGAAACGATGCAAGAGTTGAAAAGTGAGATGTCACGATTGAGGGCAGATAATGAAAGGTTGATGTAGGAGCAGGAGAAGATTAGGAAAAGTCTGTTAGATAGGTAGAATCAGTGTCAGCCAATCCCCAGCCCAGAACATGAACATATGACCGGGGAGTAAGAATATCAGACAAAATATCTAGAGACAAAAGAAGGGGAAAATCAGGAAGAAAAATCTGATAGTACCTCAGAACACAAAACACGGAAAAGAAAAAGGATATAACTACAAGGAGAGTTTTGGAAAATAAAACCGCCCCTCTTTGATGGTGAGCAGTAAGAGGCAGATGAAGTCTGATTTATTAATATGAATAAGTATTTTCTGCTGTATAAATATGATCATAATTTAAAAGCTTGCTTGGCCATCTTCTAGCTTTAAGGGAAAGCCACCTTGTGGTTGGAGGAAGTAAAGACTGTGGGTGGGTTAAATGAAGAGAAGATAACATGGGAAAAGTTTCAGAGGCATTTTAAGGAAAGATATTTAACTGAATGATTCTATGACAAAAGAGAAAAAGAGTTTCACAATTCAAGATTGGGATAGCTGACAATGCACGAGTTCATTACAAAATATACATCATTACTTTAGTATGTACCCTACATACGGGAGGAGAAGGTGAACATGCGACGATTTATCAGTAGTTTGTCATTGCTCATGAAGGAGTGTCTCGAATTCGACCACTGAAAAACCATGGATGAGGTTATATGGAAAGCCCAGTTATGTTATCAGCAAAGCAGGAAAAAGGGAGATGTAGGAAGGAAATGGATTGATAAAAAAGGAGTTAAATTCCCTGTTGGGAGTAAGGGAAACAAGTCTATAATCAATAAAGGACCCCACAAGGGGAAAATAAACATAAATCTTAACAGAAATCTATCCAGATTTAGACTTCCCAATGAATCCAAGACCAACGAGCAGTGGGGAAGAACTGAAGTTGAAATTGCAGCAAGACCCCCAGTACAATGTTGGAGACGTGGACGGCCACATTACATCAAAAATTGTCCCAATCGTAAAGGAACATAATAGATTTTGCAGATTTAAGAGGTATCCATTGTAGGAGAAGTGACCAAGAGCATCCCAAAAATCAATGCTGCCCTTGAAGGCCATCAAGGAGAATACCAACCAACCATGGTGGAATTCGAAGGTAAAATTTTGGACTAAACTATATTTGTTTTAATTGACACAGGAACTACATTAAGTTATGTTAGTCATAAGATAGTTGAACAATGGTGTTTACAAGATGTCAAATTCAAAAATCCTTGGTTGGTATAGCTAGCCACAAGGGAAAAAAGACGAGTGTTGGCCAAAGTTAGCAACTGCCCATTGAAAGTAGCAGGTCAGTTCCTGATGGTAGCCCTGAATGTATTTCTCCTATGATCTTATGACGTTCTAATAGGCATGGACTGGTTGGAAAAAAATTGGTCACTCATAAACTGTAAAACAAACTCTATTTACTATATGGATGTGGAGGGAAAGAGGCAGGAAATACAAGGTATACTAAGGCCTCTAAAACTAAGATCAGTACCCGTCTCATAGTTAGCAAAATGTATCAGAAAAGGATGTCAAATTTGTCCATTTCAAGTGGGATATGCCAACCCAAAGGAAAAAATTGTTTCTTTAGAAGATATATCGGTAACACAAAATTTTCCGGACATTTCCTAAAAATATTCTGGGACTCCCTCCGAAAATAGATATAGATTTCACCATTGAATTGATACTAGGAGAAGCTCTGGTGTCCTGAGCTCCTTACCACATGAGTATACCAGAATTGACAAAATTAAAAATGCAATTACAAGAAGTGTTGGATAAAAATTACATCCGCCCCAACGTGTCACCTTGGGGAGCCCCAGCACTTTTTGTTAAAAAGGATGGAAATCTACGCATGTGTATGGATTAACGCCAACTAAATAAGTTGACTATTAAAAATAAATACCCTTTACCACATATAGACAATCTCTTTGATCAATTGAAGGGTGTGACAGTGTTTTAAAAGAAATGCCTAGATTCGGGGTACCAGCAAATCAGAATCAAAGAAGAAGACATAGAAAAAAAATCCTTTAGAGCTTGTTATGGGCATTATGAGTTCGTGGTGTTACCTTGCGGGCTTACCAATGCTCTCGCAACCTTCATGTTTCTCATGAACAATATATTTCATCAGTACTTGGATAAATTTGTGTTAATTTTTGTTGATGATATACTAATTTATTCCCACAGTATAGAAGAACATAAAGAGCATCTCAAAATAGTGTGGAAGACTCTTAGAGAACACCAATTGTATGCTAAAAATAGCAAGTGTCATTTCTTTAAGGAACAGATTCAATATCTAAGCCACATCATTACCAAAGATGGAATTGTTGTGGACCTAGAAAAGATAAAACCTATAATGGAGTGGCCCGTGCCAAAGGACGTGGCAGATATAAGATCATTCATGGGTCTGGCTAGGTACTACAGGAGATTCGTTGAAGGATCTTCGAGAGTTGCATACCCCATTACCTCCTTGCAGAAGAAAGGAAAAGCCTTCAAGTGGACAACGTAATGCCAAAAAATCTTTGACCAGCTTAAGCATTTACTAACCACTACACCTATCTTGAGCATTGCAAACGCAAATAAATATTATCTAGTCTACACATATGCTAGCAAGGAAACGTTTGGTGGCATTTAAATGCAAGAAGGTAGAGTGATTGCCTATGAATCTAGGAAACTCAAGGTGTACGAATAGAAATATTCAGCCTATGACTTAGAGCTAACAACTGTCATTCACGCACTATAAATGTGGTAGCATTATCCGGTGGGTAAGAAATTTCTCCTAATGAATGATCATCATAGCTTAACTAACTATTTTAAGCAACCCACTTTGAATGCTAGGCAAGCTAGATGGATCAATGTTTTAAGTGGTTTTGATTTTGAGATCAAACACTTGAAGGGTAAGGAGAATCGGGTCACAGATGCTTTGAGTCAGAAGATACACTTTATTTATGAAATCTCTTACAGTGAGGTACGGACTAGCTTCCATGCGTTGATCCAGGAGGCAGTTGGGCGAGATCTAGAATATCAGTCCTTATGGCAGCAAGCTAAAGTTTCGAACAACCATGAACAACAACTAGGATACGAGGTAAACCATGAAGGTATGTTGATTTATAAAAGAATAATGTATGTGCCTAACTAGAAAAGTATTAAAGACTTAATTTTCGATGAATATCATAAGAGTCCATATGCAGGCTACCGTGGGTACCAAAAGCTGATTACCATGTTTAGAAAAGAATATTTCTAGCCTGACATGAAGAAGGATGTAGTTGAGTATCTAACTTGCTATCTAGAATGTCAAAAAGTGAAAACAAAGCCTCAACATCCATCTGGGTTATTGCATCCACTAACAATTCAGGAATAGAAGTGGGAGACCATTTCCATCGATTTCATTATATGTTTACCTAGGACCAAGAAGCAAAGTAATTCGATAATGGTGATAATGGATAAGTTGAGAAAATCTTCTTGTTTCATACCAGTGCAATCAACCTACAAGGTTGTTTAGATCACTAACATATTCATGCAAAATATTTTTGGATTACATGGGTTGCCAAAATTTATAATTTCTGATCATGACATAATATTTAGATCAGCTTTTTGGAAATCCTTATTTGAGGGATTGGGCACATAGTTGAATTTCAAAACAGCATACCATCCTCAAATAGATGGGCAAACCGAACAACTAAATCAAGTAGTGGAGGACATGCTATGAACTTATTTGATGCAACAACCCTCCAAATGGGAGGATTATCTACATTTGGTAGAATTTACTTATAATAATGGGTGTCATACTTCATTGCAAATGAGCCCGTTTGAAGTTTTGTATGGACGCAAGTGTCAAACCCCTTCAAGTTGGGGAGGGTCCGAAGATAAGTTGATGTTTAGACTTGAGATGTTAAAAGAAATGGAGGAAATGGTCAAGAAAGTTCGTTCTAATTTAAAGGTCGCTCAAGATCGATAAAAGAACTTTGCTCACTGAAAAAAAAGGATTTTTCAGGAATTTCAAATTGGAGACCACATCTATGTAAGGGTACGACCAAAGAAAATTACATTATAATGGAGTGGATGTGTGAAGTTTGCACTTGAATTTTTTGGCCCTTTCCAAGTCTTGGCACGAGTCGGCCCAGTGACCTACTAGCTCATCTTGCCCAGCCATATTCGTGTGCACAAGGTTTTCCATGTTTTCATGTTAAAAAAAATATGTTTACAATCATAAACATATAATCAACTAGTAAGATATACAAGTAAAATAGTTTTAACAATATGCCAAAAGCAAAGTATTAATAGTTAAAGCAACTGACTAGAATATTTTTTTTTCTATTTGTAGGTCGAACCAGAAGGTGAGTTCTTGGTCGAACCTCTGGTTATACTCAGTCGGAGAAAATTAATGCTGCGGAAATGAGCTATCACCCAGGTTAAAGTGCAATGACAACACTTTCAACCGAAAGAGGCCACTTGGAAGGATGAATAGGTTATGTGGGAAACCTTTCCGGGTTTGTTTGCACCAAGAAAAAATCTGGATGATGTTTGATTTCAGGTGTGTGGGAGATGTGATTTCCCCATAAAATTGTAATTATTTCATTTATTGCAGTAAAATAAAGACTGGATTTAATTATTTTTAACATTAGAATTTATATATTAAATTTTGTTAATTATGAATGAAAAAAATGGAGTGCTAACAAATCTTGTAACTCTCTCTCATATCAAGAAGTTGGGAATAGGTAGTAACCTAACCCTAACTACTTCCCTGATTATGAATTCTCTAAGAAGGGATCAAGAGAGTAATGTAAAAGTACCTGAGAGAATTAAAAAAAGGAGAAAGGGGGAATATCTATTATGCTGGAAGGATAAACGGATTGTGAGCTAAGTCTGGTGGTGACGAGATCGCTGCGGATTTTGTGAGCTAAGGCATATGTCTTGTGAGAAAGACCTTGGGGGGAGGTTTGGACCTGAAGGCAAGTCTCATGGCTGGGAGGATAAATCTATAATATGAAGTGCTGACTTCAACAGTTAACTGATGTAAAGTCTATATCCAGGTAAGTACCGGATCCATTGTATTTAATTTAGACTATAAAACTCTCATATATATATATATATATTAACTCTTAAAATTAGTTAAATAGATGGCCTGAGGGCACCAGTCTAAACTATGTTAATATACAAATACATAAGTAAGGGAACCAGGGTAAACCCAGTGTATAATCAAAGAGAAACAATAAATATTTTAACAAAAGGGAAACAATAAATATTTTAACACGGAAAACATAGTATTGTGAAATTAACATAAGGTAATCTTTCGCTATAGATATATTTATTGTTTTTACAACAAAAAAATAAACATATTTGCTAGAGAGTAGTTCGGTGTAACCATATATAGTTTGCTATTATATTAAAGATGTCTCTTCTAGCAAATAAATATATTGACAAAAGAGACATTATAATCAGATACAAATAGTTATAAGAGTAAAGATGTACATTCTAGAAATAAACATATTGACAAAAGAGAAAACATTAGGGGCTGACCATTATGGCCAAAAGATTTACAAATGTACCCAGCTAAAACCAAACGACAAACTCGAAATTATATCTACCCCTTTTATCTGTTGACGATGGGTCACATGAGACTTAATAGGAAAAAGGGCAATGTTTGCCTTAAATTAATTATAACCTCAGAGGAGCAGAACCGTCGGATAGGGAATAACCCCATTAAGGAGGATATCATTCGAATCCCAACCAAGTTCACAAACAAGAAAACCCATCACTAGAATACAGTGAAAATAGAGCCGAAGCAGAGCCCTAGTCAAACTTTTGACATAAACAAGCAAAACTGGGCAAAGAACAGACATTGTAATCCAAAGGATCAAGCTAAATAAATGTACTAAATATCATTCCAGTTTGAAGATTCACATACAAAAGCACAAGCCCAGAATGAGATTGAAATGTTATAAGCAAATCTAGAATGAGAGAGGAACATTGAACAAACCCTCATTAAACTGTGCAAGCAGAACATTCAACAAGAAAAAATAAACTTCAATTAATGACTGTACGTGCAGAGTTTTTAATACAAAATTTAGAACTGTCGATTCAAGCAGTAGCAAAATTATCAAGAGTTCAGTTAGGGTTGATACCTGCTACAGAGCATCTTCCAAATAAACTAATGAGTTAAACCTTACAGAAACCCAAGGAGAACCGTCGTCAAAATAATACTATCACCTAATTTAACATATAAAATATTTGACAGAGGCGTGCCTCAGAAAGTGTAAATGGGTTCTGTAATATCCAAAGGAACCAACAGCGTTGCAATTGCATAAAAAACAAAGGAACTTTCTAAACACTATCTTTTCGAGTTGGACACTCAAGAAGAATCCAAGACCCATTAGAACCCATAACTATGAAAGGAGGCTTTCACATACCCGAAAAAACTGATAGTTTCAGAGTGTAGAACCATGACAGAACACCAGAGGTTGTGCCTCGCAACATTACTCTGAGCACCAAAGGGCCTCTGGAAGAACCTGTAACAAAACCACATCCAACATTATCATTATGGTAGTAAACAAAGAGGCAAACATTACTTCATAGAGTCAAACCTTACGAGGAGGAAAATTACCTGTCAAGGCCGCGCAACGAGCCAAATCTATCATATGAACAGAGCCATGAACCCGCTCTCTAGTTGCAAAGGAATCACACTAGAAGGCCTACAAAGGTTTCATGGAATGAGCCAGATAGCCAAAGGCCAAACCAAAATACAGAAGTGATAACTGAACACAGGGACATTACCCAAAGATTAATTGAAGCTGCTAGACAAGGTCTCTGTCATTGGATGAGCTCGAGCACGCATGGTCGTTGATGGAGCGAGGATGCCACGAAAGGATGGACAACTGGTGATAGGACAGACGAAGTTTCGGTATCGGCTCCTGCCAACGCTCAAGAGTACAGTAGGGTTGTGTTAGTGTTAATGTAAATCCTGTGGATTATCAATGAAAACCATACGGTGTACAAAACCATTTAATTGTTGAGTAATGTGATGGATAATGTAATGAATATTGTAAAACAATAAACATTTACACACATTTAAATGTTAATTTTACATTTTTTGGAAAAATGCCTTGAAAGCTTCTCAGCGCAATCAACCACAATCAACCATTATCTTTAAGTATCAAATAAATATCTTTAATAATTATATATATTGTTTAATTATAACTTCAAGTAAATTTTTTAGTTCTATTTATTTAACTAGTTTATCCATTTCACTTGAAATATTAGATATTATAAATTTTTTATTTTATATGAAAAAAAGGTACAAGAATTGAAGTAAAAATAATAATGTAAATTTAACTCAGAAACAAAAATATAAAAATTGAAAAAACCAAATTTGGGATTAGTTAAATTCATCCATGTTTGACTATCTTATTCTTGAAAGTTAAGTAATGTTTTAATAGTATTGAGGCTAATGCAAGAGTTGGTTGATGAGAAGGAATTATTAAAGGTTCATGCTCATTCAATAGAAAATGGTGTAAAAATATTAAATATAGGAAATTAGTTTCTATTTCATAATATATAATTTTAATTCATGCAAAATTGGTTAACAAAACTTTTATTTATTTTTAAGTGGAATGTTACTTTCTTTTTAAAATATAATGTATAAGATTACTTAAATTCATGCATTTAGTATATAAATGATGCAATCTAATAGAGATAATAATTGGCTCTTATGCGTTAGTAATTTAGTTTCTATATTTTTCAATGTTAATTTTATATTTTTTGGAAAAATATGTTGAAATTCCTTAAGATGAAGTGGGAGATTCTTAACACAATCAACCATTTTTCTTTAAATGTCAACTTAAATATATTTAATAATTCTATATATTATTTAATTATAACTTCAACTAAATTTTTAAGTTCTATTTCTTTAACTCATTTATCTATTTGATTTGAAATATTAGATATTAGAATTTTTTTATTTTATAGAAAAGAAAGGTACAAAAATTGAAGTAAAAATAGTAATGCAAATTTAACTCAGAAACAAAAATATAAAAATTGGAAAAACCAAATTTGGGATTAGTTAAATTCATCCATGTTTCACTATCTTATCCTTCAAAATAAGTTCAAAATAAGTAATGTTTTTTTTAAATAGTATTTAAGATAATGCGAGAGTTGATTGATGATGAGGAATTTAATTTTAATCTCAGTTGCATTTAATTTTACGAAATTTTTAAGCGCAGTTTAACTTTTCCATGCCTATATAATAAATACGAGAAGGAACATTGTCAAGAGTGATTGTTTGCTGAGTTTTATTTACTTTCTACATCTTTACAATATAAAAATTAAAATTCATAATACTATTTTATAATTATATGTTTTTTTAAAGAGTACATGAGTATTGACTGAACGTTACTAGTTTCTGGAAGGAATACCATACCAATAACACACATGTATAAAACTTTGATATTACAATGTTTGCTTCTCATCTATACATACTAACAAAAATGCTAATACAAAATTGAGTTTGCCAGCACGCATACATGCCTGACAATGAACAAATATACTCTGACGTATTCAACAGTCATTCAAATTTGGACTTCGAGATGGAAATCGACCGAGAAACCTGGAGGAACAGAATGCCCGAAGTAACACTCGGACGCAAACACGGGTTCCCTTGTTGACTTCTCTTCATGTGCTCTAACTGCTCTTCCTTGGTGTCTCGGGAATTGGTTGAGCGACCGAAACAGAGCACCCAAACTACTGAGCTTCCCATGCGATGCTTCACATCCAACAACCTAATTGAGGTGAGTTGTGACTAGTTGATGCCACAGAGGAAGTGAGGCGAATTGAGGTGAGGCCAATTGTTGCTGTCACCTTGAGCTCCGACGAGTGTTAAGGCCACTGCTGCGCTGTATCAGACACCCACTCTTGTTGGCTACACTTGCGTCGAATCCTTGACTCAAGGGGAATTCAATGCGTGAGTACCAGGAATTCGGGCCACCAGGTTATTCCTCTAGATTGCCATCGTTCATTTGCCAAACGTGAAGATTGGAACGACTACAGCTAGAAAGATTGGAAATTAGGAGGATATGCTCGACTGCAAGGGAGAACTGGGCTCTCAGGAGAGCCTGCGAATTGTAATCAGGCACGATCATTTAGCAGACAGGGGGAACCAGAGGATTGCAAATGTTGGATAGTTCGATCCGCAGCTGAACCAGGGGAATTCCGCTGGAATTAGGGATGGCCATCTGTCTATGCCTCTAGAGCCAACAAACTCCCACAACAGGGCCAACCATGGAGTGGATGAACAACGAGAAGAGAAATGACATGGTACATAGCTAAACGCTACCCAAAGGTGGAAAAGGGGCTAAGCATGGCGATAATCGAGTTACAGATCCGATTAAAAATCGGAATAAGCATGTGAAATGTGACTGAAAGATTGCCAGCCATTATGTTTTGTAGAGGGGCGTAGATAATCACAAAGGATAAGATCTCTGGCTACGGGTAAGATTTTATATGCTGTTGTAGACGGCCGCCTGTCTATCCAGTGGCACACGTGGCACTGCATTATTTTCAGGTGGATGATCAAAAGTTGTCACTGCCATGGTTTTATAATGACCTAAATAAGTATTTAGGTAAATTTATCTTAAATATTCGTAATTTTTTATGAGCGGGCATTATTTAAATTTTTTGTAGAGTTATTTAATTTTTTTTTGTTATTTTTAGATTTGTTATTTTTATTTTTATTTTGGTGGACATAGTAAAATTTCAACTTTATGACACACGAACCTTACACATCATAGCGGGCTGCAGAATGAACCTCTTGGCTCAATAATTATTAGTATTGCTTATAGATATGTCTATTTTAGAATAGGGATTATAAAGCCTTAATTTAATTATGGCACTGGGAATGCTCTCCAACCCAATAATGTTTAACATTTGATTAAGTCAAATTACATAAAAGGTAAATAAAAATAAAAAGGTAAAATTAAAGAAAAATATTAACGTAATATAATGAAAACATTTTAATTTGGTCAAATTAAAAAATAAAAAATAACAAAAAAATAACCATATGAAAATAAAAATGCTTATGGTATTGCCAACTCATTGTATTGACCCACGGTATTTATGTGTATTATAGCAAAAAGATTAAACCAACCTAGATCCATCTTAACTTTGAATATAACAACAACCAAGAGGGATCAAATCTCGATTCTCTTGATATGCAAACCTATTTTAGAGTGAAGACTTGATAGATCTAGAGTTAAGATAGATCCACATAATATTTTAGAATATTTTTAGTAGCATACGCTAATGAAAAGCTAAGATTTATTTCCTAAGTAGTATACATTTTTTATCTTTTTAATTAAATTTATTAATTAAAAAAAATTCTCATATGAACAAGCCTCATATGAAAAGAGTTGTGGTTTTTTTGGGCATTTAATATTCATAAACCATAGTATTGGCCCATGGCATTGTAACAAAGACTATATACAAGTTAAGAATTTCCATGGTTAAGAATCTTATTACTTCTCTTTTAAAATGTATATATATATTTAGCACATATATTAATTAATTTTTCCTACTGGGCTTTAGATTGATGGTGAATAGGTTTACTTATAATGCACTCCACGAGTATAGGCTTTAGATTGATGGTGAATAAGTTTACTTATAATGCACTCCACAAGTATAGTCTTTTTATTTAGAATTGGACGATATAATTGAAAACGAGTTTGTGAGTTTTTGGTGGTTAAAATACATTATAGAATGCACAAATGGATTCAACACCATGAAAAACCTTAAGGAATTCAAATTCTATAGATTAAATAACTTAAACTCATGCTCTGAAAAATCTTTTCTATAATTTTGTTAAAACTTGAAAAAGTTAATTTTGTGTACTAATTAGACTATATATATATATATAACCAAACCTATGTATTAAGATAATCAACAAAAATAAAAAAGTTTCACATAACATAAAATGTTTTTTGACCTATGAATGTTTAGAGATGCAAAAAGATTGGTAAAAGACTCACTTATATGTATTTAATTTTGGATCTATTAAGTTTCAAGATGAACCAATCTCTCTAGGTTCAAACTTATTTTTTGAATACAAAATTAAGGAAACTTTTGCACATTAAAATATTTTATCCAGAATTAAATGAATTGATAAATAAAAATTAAATGAATCTAAACTAATTCAATTATTAATACTTTTCCTTTAAAAAGAAATATAGTAATTAATATTAATAAAAATATCTAGTTTCCAAACTAGAAATGCTCAGAGGGATTAACCCAAGCTCGATGGCACTTCTTGCTAAATATTCTAAACAAGTGCCTTTTGTAAATTTTGTGAAAAACACCTAGAACAAAATATACCTGCATAAAGTCAAAGGATTTTGAAACATAATAAAAAGGTCTAGCAGCTAATAGCTATTCTGTTATCCCTTGGAGTTCGGTAGTCAGCTTTGGTCTGTGGTTCCTACCTCGTGGACTCTCTTGGTCTGTTTCTTGTTCATAGCTGGTTCTTCAATGCTTGAATCCTCCTCAACGACAAATTGAGCTTCACTTGTGAAAATATTTTCATGCAATGGGAGTCTAACACCCATTGTAACCAACTCTATTCTCACTTTAATTTAGAACTACTCTATTCTCACTTTAATTTAGAACCTCTCCATTTTTCTTTGCAGTGGTGCAAATTTCATGCCCACTAGGAATCGATAAATTTTCATTTCATTTTTCTCAGTTGCATTCCTCTATTGCAGAACATTCAACATACCCTCCATTACTTCTAAAAACCTTTCCAAGAGTTGATTCGAATTCTCCTATTCATTCCATTTATTGGATTTCTCCTATTCATTCTAGTAATTGGATGGCCCAGGGTCGGCCATGGCAAGTCTATCGGGCCTTTCTCTTATAAAGCCAATTCGTAGCCCATGGACGTGAGCACTTCAAACCACTGGAACACGTCCTCGAAGAAGAAATGCACCAAGAAATCCTACTCTCCCACTGTTAATAATTCATTGTAGCTCTGTCACTAGAGCTGTCAGCAATAGAACATCACAAAGGTGGATATTGGCATCACCATCCTTGTAATGGCCCAGTGTGTCTTTCATCTGACAGGTTGACACCATTAATCCCATGATTTTCTAATCCATGTTTTGATTGTTTATAGCATGGGATATTTAGAGATTGATACAGAGGGAGTCGTCTATCCAGGCGGAGGAATTGTTTGGACAGTTAAAAGTCACTGGAATCCGAGTAAAAAAATTTCAAAAAATCTTGTAGAGGCAGTGTTTGTGTAATGACCGGACAATTTATGTGAATAAATCTTCTGTTGTTACCATTGTAGGTAAAATGTGGAACATGGATTATTGTTTTTTTAAATGATTAGAATATTATTAATTGAAAAGTTGAACATGGATTGAGTAAATTACATATAGTAACTTTCTATAAGAAAGTTATTCTCTTTTCTTGCCAGATTAAAAAAAAATAAACAGTTGCCAGCAAGTAAGGGGGAAAACCCTAACTACTTTTCCTCTTCCCATAGAAAGGATGGGAAAAAGGAAAAAGCCCGGGTTGTTGAGGAACAGACGGGTAAAGGAAGGTGACAGAAAGAGAAAAGAGACAATGCTAAGTCTGGTGAGGACCAGATAGCACAGGGATAAATGGTGCATTATATTTGCTGAAGACAGAGGTCTGGCAAATGAGCTTGGGGTGAGATTCAGTCTGGTTGACGAGTCTCGTGGTTGGGAGGAAAACAAGCAAAAGACCAATTTTCTCCATTCTGGAGAAGTATAGGAGGCTGTAAGCGTGGTAGTACAGGTAAGTACAATTACAATTTTCATATTTCTGGAAAAATTCCATATTGTTTAGAAATATCATTTAGGCATTAGATTAAGAAGCAGAGTGCTTCTGACGAAAGTTCTGGTATATTAGAAAGAGAGCAATTACATTCTGTCTGAAATGAAGAATTTAATTTAGGGTTGAAATGAACTTAGATTATTTGGTTAACCCTGAAGAAGGGATTTCCCGGGTTAGGATGCCTTCAGGTATTCGAATACCGAAACCCCTTAGAAACCCAAACAAAATCTTGAAGGGGAACAGTAAGTCTCCATGTTATAGAAAGATGAAATGAACTGTACAACTTATATCTGTAACGAAACAAAAATTAACAGACGAACTGGGCAGAACAGTAAACAAGTAATGACAAGATTTATAGGTTCTGGGTGTGAACGATTCTCCATACAGTAACAGAACCAGCAGAGACCTTACTCTGTAAAATAAGGTAATACCTTCTTCTCTCCGACAGTAGAAAACAACATAACTAATACAACAGTGTTTGTAATAAAGCCATAGTAACCAACAAGTTCCATTTATAAACCCTTTATTTATAGGGTCAGAATTATTTAAAATGTAAAAACAGCTGAAGCCCAAATGGGATTCGTAAACGTTCTGGGAATACATCGAAATAGTCCCGGAAAGCAACATATAAAGGAAAATCCGCGAACATGAAGACGGGGTATATTCAATAACAAAACCTATGGAAGCTACATTTACAGGTATACATTAAATTAAACAACCAAATGAAACCATCGTCATATGCACCAGAGAATCGTCATATAAATATAAGCGATGAAATATAACTAGATGTTCCAGAGCGCCGAGCGCATAAGGGGTAAAAGCCACAAGTAAATATATGCATATGTAACAGCAGTTCGAAGAACAAATATACATTCAATTTCCAGTGAAAAATTATGCAACGATTAACAGATAAACAAACCCTTGCCGGGACTCGACAAGGTCATTAAAGTAAACTGAAGTACAGGGTTTATACATAAAAACTTAGAAACCCAAAATCTGCAACAGAGTCGAGCTGTACACAGACACAAAACGACCGAGTATATAAATATATAAACATATAATGAAATACTTCTGAGAAGGTGCAGCTGGGCTGAGTTAAAAACCCCATGGCTCGCCAGTAAATATTTTATACAGAACAAGGGAGAGATAAAATTATCCAAAAGTTTATACATCAAACAATAAAATTATTGTGCAACAACAAAAGACTGGGAGTCCTTCATAAGGCGCGAGCGTATCGCAGCAACCCCTTGAGGACTCATAAGGGCAGAGCCTCATGGCATCGAGCTATGAAAGGCTTCCTTAGCCCAGGAAGTAACAGAAAGATTCATGCTTCCAATAGAAAACAGAGAATCCATCTGACAGAAAATAGATAAAAATTAAACCTTGCATCCGGCACCTATCTTATGCGCCTAGATTTTTTTTTAGGAGTCAAGCTCTTACCCAGTGGAATAGTTTCTCTCTAGAGAAATGGCGCTGTCGTTCCTTGCCGCCGCGTTAAACCACCAAACTCTGTTCAAGCAACCGAAACGAATGAGAAAACTAGTCGAGGAGTAAATTCAATAGAGAAATGTAAATTTCATTAACGAATAACAGTGAAACGACGATAAATCTACCTGATGGGATGAGCAGGGTTCAGGGTAGGACGCCGGGAGTTCGAATCGCCTTCAGGCACAAAAGGCATGCACAAATCTTAACATCAAAATCCGTGGTTGACGTCTGAGAACTGATCGCCTTAACCGGATGCAGCATGGCGGAACTCTCTGGAAGTAACCCTCTATCTAACAAATGAGCTTCACAAACCCTAAAACGCTCCCTGTATAGCTGGCAAGTGCAATCTTCACCGTTCGATGGAGGGATCAAATCTCCATCGTTAAACAAATCCGTAATCACGAGGAAGCCGAGTCCTTGCCTGCAGTAATAAACTCTCCTACCTACTCCCAAGATCGATATCCAGATCGAGGGTAGAATGTATCAAGGTAGGTCCAGTTGTCAAACCCTCAGGCAATCAGCATTAATGAAGTAGGATCCGTTGATGGTATGCCGTCAGTGTAACATTGTTGTATACGGTTAAGTCATATGCCGAGGGTGGCAAGTGTATTAAAATAATATATATATTAAATTTCGCCGTGGGTGATGGGTTCAACCATCATACCCCATCCTTTAATGTGTAAAATTAAATAATTTTTTTTTACCCAATATTATGTTTATTTACTTTGTATTAATGGATTATGACAGTTTGAATCGTGTTTTTCATGGTGGAAATAGATTTAACACCATAAAAAATATCTAGAACACCTAAAATTTTGAAATGTAACAACTATAACTTAGATTTACAAAAATTCTTACAGAATTTTCTGTAAATATAACCAGAATTTCTATAACTTTCCAAGCAATTCCTGCCACTATTTAGACTACAACAATATAAAGAGATAGTGAAAATAATTCCATTCTACCAAAATTGAATGTAGAAACAAGGTCGAGGCCCTTCTCACATTGATATTCTAGTTCCCACCTTGGAGTATTAAATTTTACTGTCACCTGTGTGAGCGAGGGGATCGAGTTGACTGCCAAATGTTATAACTATTTTGACATGAGTATTATAATTTGTGATCGTGGCATTAATATGAGCGTCCAATCCTTCTTTGCAAGCTCCGGTGCATGCTCATGTGATATCGCATTTGATCATATAAATAATTTCCTTTAGCTAGAGTTTTCCCTTGTATTCGTCTCGAACAACCAATTACCTTTATTGTTTGAATTATTCCCTTTGGTATTGCCCATTGTTTTCATGGTAAAGGAAAATTTATAAACCGCCTATTATCCAATTCCAAGAATCCAGGATCTATGTGTTTCTTTGTTTGCTATTTTTTAATTGTTTGGGTTGAATTATCTTAACACGTGAAAAAATCAATTTGCTCAAATTGTTTGAATTGCAGCATAATCCTTTGCAATAAATAAGGGAGGGCGGAGTTTTGAGTTTTTGTTTGAGTTTTTTGTTTTCAAAACTTTTTGAATAACTATGAATGAGTTTCCAAACATAGTTATTTTTCTAATTAATTAGATTGTTGTTTGTATAGCTCAACCCTTAAGTATATTTAGCCTTTGCTTTTTCGTCTACCCAAAGATTATATTATTAATACTATAATTATTATATTATTAATACTTATAATTATTTTATATTTTTATTTATTTTAAAGTATTTTTTTTATATAATTTTATTTAATCAAAATATTTTAATTAATATTTTTTATTAATATAATTTGAATTAGTCAAAATGTTTAGATATTTGATTCTGGTTGTTGAAGAATGAATCACACTACTTGGTTAGAAATGGGTCGACAGAATTTTCTCCTATATGATTTTTACTAAACTTTTTTTTGTTGTTAAACACACTATGGATCATAGAAGTCTGGATTCAAAAATAACAAGAAATTACATATCTTCTATGTTGGATTGAAGAATGTTTCTCAACTCAATGATATCTATGGTGAAGTGGGGCTGAATATCCATGGTTAAAATACTTGTTATATTGTAAGTATTAAGCTTTTATATACTTATTAGTGAAATTTAAATATGATTACAAAATTATTATTTTAATTTATATTGTAAAATGAATATTAATTTATAGCTACTATTTATTGGCCCTAAGTGTTAGCCAAGTATGGAAGAGATGTTGCAAGATTATGTGATGTGATGGGATGCTATGTTACGTAAACATTTTGACTCAGTAAACAAGTAAATAAAATATAAAAATAAAAATAACGTTACGTTAAGCATTTTTACTCGATCAAAAATAAAATAAAGGTTTTTTTTAAAATAACTCTACATTAAAACAAAAATAATTATAAACTAAAATAATAAGATTTTTGAGCTCTAGGTTTACCAGAAACCCTGGTATAGACCCATATTATTCATGTGGAATATGGCCTATTTAAAGGAGGAAATGTAGATCTACCAGGCACGGAGGGAGGAATCTCTTTTAAAGTGAAATGAGATTTGATACCTCTCGTACTTGATAGATTATGAGTTAAGATGGATCTAGAATTGTATATTTTAATGTGATAAAAAGTTTAGATATATGTCAAAAGTAATTATAATATATTTTGGTTTTAGATTTAATTAAAAGAATGTTATAAAAGTAAATTCAAGAATAATATTTTAAAAATATTTTGATTGTGACATAAGAGATGGTTTTTTGGCATGTTGTATTGATGAGCCATGGTATTGGCCCACGGTATTATAACAAATCCTATCTACAAATTAATAGTATCTACGGGAAAGTGGGCGTGAATATCCATGGTTAAAAATATTGTTATATTGTATGTATTAATGTTTTTGTTTGTGTTTATTAATTAAATTTAAATGTAGCTACAAAAATAATTATTTTAATTTATAAGGTAAAATGAATCTTAACTCATAGCTACTATTTATATGTTATATATTTTAATGTGATATATTTTATTAAGGGAGAAAAATACATTATAAAATTGAATTTTTATTATTTTACTTTTTAAAATACTATAACATTACTTTAACCTTTTTACTTATTAATTAAACTCATATGTAAATGTTAACAATCATTACTTATTAATAATATTCAATATATTGAGATTACATATAAAAATGTTTAGACTTTCTTACATTATACTTACTGTTACATTATACTTACACATCAAGCTTCTCTCAACACAATTAGCTAACCATATAAATAGAAATGTGAACATGAAGTCTATGATTATGAGAGTAAGAAAAAAAAGATTTTTGATCCTCCTTGAAACAAAGTTATTGTCCATCCTTCTCATCCTGAATAGTAGAACCCATGAACTCCACTCCTTCCTCTTTTCCAACACTAATACCATAAACTTTCCAACAATAATACCATAAACTTTAGAACTGAGACCAAAAAGCACCTTCTAGAGAATAATGAATTTAGCCTTAGGGATCCTCAAACAGTCAACCGACTAAAAAACATTATCTTTACTCTTCCGCCACTGCATCAACAAAAGTTTTAGCTAGTGAATAAAACTCCATCGCATAGAACACCTCTCTACTCGAAAACTTTAAAATTCTATATCATCCACCCAATCCTTGTCAGTCCTAGTTTAATTGGTAAGACTACATTGTCTTTACTCTTCCGCCACCGCATCAACAAAAGTTTTAGCTAGTGAATAAAACTCCATCGCATAGAACACCTCTCTATTCGAAAACTTTAAAACTCTATATCATCCACCCAATCCTTGTCACAGTCATAGTTTAATGGGTAAGACTATGTTAGGGGAATATACTTAAAAAAGTTAATTGACTTACTAATAACTATTTAGGAATCATGGGAGGTGATTATGGAGTACCTTTTCTAGCTTTTTTGGTAGCCCTACAACCCTCGGAGTATTGAGATGCACTTGTATTGAGAGTCACTTTAATAAAAAGTTAAAAATGTCTACTCCCCTTTAAATTATGGAAAACACCTATTTTATTAGACTCTGTGAACCAGGAAAATTGTGTTGGTACCTAAAAAAACCTAAACCTAAAAACAGTTATCAAAACTAATATTGAAAAACATAACCAAAGAACAAAACCCCAAGCTAATGAATAACATAGCCAAAGACCAAAACCCCACACCAGTGAATGCAACCCAAACCAACTACAAGCATAAGACGAGCAAACTAACAGCCCATAGGACAACCAAACGAAGGAACTAATCGATAAGGGGTCCAAAAGCAAAAACCAACACTGTGCCAACTAGAACTCAATGGATACCTAATATCTTTAAGAGACACAATACTATCTCGTTGCTTTTCATGATCACAAAGAAATATATCAAAGACCATGAGTCCACAAACGTTAAACCTCATCCCTAGACATCCACGTGTCCAACCCATTGTTTGGGAGCATCCCTCACACCCATCCAGGGGAATAATAATAAGTTATTACAACAAGCCATTATAAATGATTTAAGGGTTTGGTCGAGAATATCTCTGGAATATTATTTGTAAAAAATATACATAATAGAATTTAAAATCTTTAAAAGTGGAGTAAGAAATGAATAAAGTTAGAAAGTAAACAAAATCAATCATTTTCTAATCGTTTTCCAATATAATAAGTTTTTTAAGTTATAGATCCACATTTAATGGGAGCATTACATATGGAAGGGATTATCCAATATTAAACAGGCACAATTTAAAAATCGGGTGAATTAAAATAAACGAATTCAATCTATAAGTTTTTTTTTTTTTTCTTCTTTTGAGTTTTACTGTTTGAATTCCATATGATTGAGTTTTACGTTGTTGAATCCCGAATATGATAGATTTCGTAGGAGTTATTTCACATTCATGGGGAATTATTATGTAATTTTCTATTGAATAATTCTCATTTTAAAAACACTGAAATTTTGAAATTTTAAAAAATAAATAGATTTAAAAATAATTATATATATTTTTAAATTAATTCTAACTTTTCTTTTTTTATTTCCAAAAATAGTATAGTTATATTTAATTGTGAATATGTATTTTACATTATTTTACAATATTAATATTTTTATTTTGTAAATTAGATGTGAATACTCAAGGGCTGAAAATTTCTTAAGTTAGTAAGTTAATAATAATTTTATTATCTGTTATTTTAAATTTTATTACATTATGTTGTGTAACAATAAGTGATTGAGGTTGAAAGACCAAGAAAAATAAATTATGGTTACCTAAATATTTGAAATGATACTTTAACAAAAAATAGAAACTATTTACAATAATTAAAAGAAACAGTTACAAAGACACTTACCCAATCTGCCCTGACCACAGATTTAGAAGGGAGCAGAAGAATCCACGAGAGATCCTTGAGCTGGAGGAACCAATCGGAGAATTCTCAAGAAAGACAATCAGAAAAGAGTACAGGACTTGGGGGCAGGATTGTAGTCGAGGAACCCAAGGTACTTACTGTAACTCGAAATCATTAACTGTGCCACCAACAGAAAGTGCTCGGGGGAGAGTCTCGTCGTAATTCCAAGGGGGAGAGTCTGGTAGTAATTCCAAAACTCGTGGAAGGGAAGAGGGACTTTTCAAAGATGATTATTGGCTAGTTGTTGCTATTATTATAATAGCTAAGTACCATGAAATACTTAATTTAAGAATCGGTACTATGCTATAGATTAATAACTTAATTGATTAGGTAGGAACTTCTTACTGTCTTCAGTGTAAAGAAACTTTGTGTATGCAATACAAATAAGTAAGGCAATTCTTTAGAAAAGACACATTAGAGACAATAGACACAGTGTATTTAATTTCTTTCTTAGGACAAGTAGTAATAAGCACTCTCTGATAAAATTATGTAAATAATATTGTAGGTAATTTCTGTCGCTTATGCTCCTAAAGTTTTTAGAACGATCTGTGCAAAAACCTTCATGGAATACACCCAAGGAATAATTACATTGTGCGTGCTGAGACCATACACAAATGTGACTGCTTCATCATTTAACTACAGCATGCAATTAGGAATTGCAATGAAGAGCTATTCGGAAAACAGAGGTACCACCTCATTCGTCACCATACAATATTTATTAGTTTACAAATAAACTTGGTATAAACCCTTATTCTACAAACCCTTTCAAAACAGTTATTTCCATAAAAACCGAACAGTATTCGATAAACCATAACACTCCAAAAATTGTATCAGAGGTAACCAACCCGTTGCGAAATAGGAAACGACATACCTCAAATATCAACTTAACTTAATAATGTATTATATAAATGAGTATTTCCTCCATTATGAACAAGCAGTTGCAGTTCTAGAGTGACCTTTCGAGTCCTTACAACCGAAGTCGCAACATTCTTAACTAATAACTTAATTGACATAAGAGTAATTATAACAACAAAAATGAAATATATTCAGGGATTGGAAAATTCTTTCCCTTATTGTTCAAACCACAGATAGAGTTTATTGACTCGTTTAAACAGCTAATTAATTAATGATTACAAGAAATCTAGGTATCTCTCTTAGCTTGATTCGATGAAACATCAAAACCCTCTTTAACTAAACTACTGAGGACTAGAATGTCAACGTGGAAATGACCAAAG
>APFE031323790.1:0-22887 GCA_000404065.3 Pinus taeda | reverse complement strand
ACGGGTGGATGCCATTTACAATACCATGGGTAAATTCCATGGGTCAATGAATAATATGGGTGGATGAGTACCATAGATAACCAATACCAGGGGCCATTTTCCATTCGGATCACATTGAGCCACTTTAACTGGTTAATAACGAAAGAGATGAATGCATGAATCTGGATATCACCCATAAAAGGACTGGGATTCTTTTCCATTTCATCCTCCAACACAAAATTATGCAAATAAAACTCACATAGCAATTTGGAATTTCACCCCATAATGTTTACAGTAGTTTATAAAATCATCAATAGTTTTTAACTCTCTAGGCACCCTTGTCTTGACAGCCTTAATTTTTAACGGTAAATACCTTTCTAACAAAAACAAAGCATAATTTTTGGGAGGTTCCCTACATACTAGAACATCAGTATATAGAGAACATAGAGTATCCATTTGACTCATGACTAGGTCTAGTCTATTGGTTACCTTTTTAACTTTTTCCTCTGCCCTCCGACATCTATCTAAGGCCTCATTCTCCAATGCATTGATGTTCTTTACTTGCTACTGTAACTTTTGATATTTCTCCGGAGGAACAGTTTCTTCTCTGAGCTTTTCTATAGTCTGTTGAGCCTGTGCCAAATCCCCTTGTGGTTTTACTACCCTAGGGTCATTGTCCATCAAAAAACTTTTAGGTTGAAGATCTACCCAAATCTTCTTATTCCGACATCTTCTTTCCTCAGTGTGTGTTTCTTTGTCATGAACTATCTGGTCGGTCATGACGCTAGAGGACAATGCCTCCGTTTGGATGTCCTTATTACAGACTGGCATGTATTCTGTTTGGGGCTCTATGTTTGTAGCAACCACATGTTGTTTCTTTCTATCCCGAATGTATATGGGCTCGATTTGAGTCCCCTTGGCCTTTATTTTATTGGGTTTCATCTAGGTGGTTGCATCCTTTCTTCCTAGGGTTCCTTTTCAGATTCTCCATCTTTCTAGGACCCTTATTTGTTGTCTGAGTTTTTTTACTACATTTAGTAGCCTTTGATGTTCTTTTCACAGCCTATTGATTTCATTCATCTTCTTCTTCGAAGGAATAACTGTTTCATTTCTTGGGCCTGGGCTTTTCTCTTTAGGGATTCTACCCCCGCCCTTGCTTATTTCCATATTTTCTATTTGGAACACTTCTTCAGTGTTGTTGTCCTACTAATTAGGTTTCTCAGGGGAGGTAACCTTGGTTTTATTTGCTATTTCACGGGTGGATTCTGCTTCTACTTCTTCTTCGCCATTCATCTCCTCAGATGCACCCTTATTGTGAGAAAACTGTTCCTATGATTGTACTGCCTCAATATTGAGGTTGAGTGGGATATGGGGCTAGATATACTCACCCATATTGGCCAAAATTTGGGCCAATTCATCTTCTTTTAGAGGATTTTGTAATGGGCTTCTGCTAGGTGACTCTGCTTCCTCACCTTCTTCCTCACCAGAGTGCTCAGTTTCCTCTTCCTCTTCCTCTTCTATATTTTATTCTAATTCTTCTTCTTCATTTTCCCCTCCTTCAAGGTGTGGGGGTTGGTCATATTATGAGCCATATATCTCTAAGGATTGCCTACTATTATCTTGGAGGCTTCCCAAGATTTCGTTGCTTCTCCCCAATCTAGTGAACTGTCTACATTTCTCTAGTCTAATTGATGTGCTGGTGGTTGTTTTTATTTTCAAGTCTAGTAAGGCCAATCCCACATCTATTGAGAATACCAATTCTTCCCAACTAATCTATTGTTGAGAAAGACTATAACTGAATATTAGCTTAATTAAGCCATGATGACTTACTACCATCTCTGTATGAAGAGATTTCCTTATGCTCTGAGCAGCGTCATGCAAAAAATAATTTAAATATGCTGGCAAATTTACTGCATATTTTTGTTTTAATAATGTTAATAATTTGAGATTGTGTGGTCTTACCACATCCTTTCTCCCATTGCATGTGATGTAGCTTTGCACAATTCTGGCTAATTCTACCCATGGTTCTCCCAGGGTTTTAGGCAGGACTCCTTTTCCTTTGACAGTAAGGTTCTATCCTTCATCTCAGAAGGTGGCTATGGAGTCTTGAAGTCTCACTTTTTTTTGGTTCCATAGTGGTCCAATAGTTGGTAGTCTTGGTACTTTGGCAATTACCACATTTGTGATTGTTATTTTCCTTCCCCTCGCCACAGAACGATCTTCCTGCAAATTCTACAGAAATTCAATGGCCACCATTTCATGAGACTGCTGTAGTCATTTAAGGTAGGCTATCCATCCTACTCTCACTAGAATTTTGCATGTAGCGTCAGAGATTATTAACACCTGTGGTTTTCTGTGTATTGATCTTCCTCCCATTTTATTCAAGCCTAGCACACTATTAATTTTTACAGAGTAAAAACACAGAAATGACAATGGAACAACAAGTTGTGCATATTGGGAAGTATCAATACTATTAAAATTTCTATTTCCAGGTTATGATGGAATCATAGTACCTCCAAATAGGGAGTTGACATGTATGCTAGTGTACTCTAGAGATCACCTGCACCACCCTGAAATATGATAGGTCATCCTCGACCAGCAAATGAAGGAGCAACGTGCTAGACTGCAGTCATATAGTAAAAAGAAAGGAACGACGTATATATCCATGACATGATTTCAAAAAGGAATGGATTAATGAAATTGGGGCTTATGATGGAAATCACAAATAGGTATGGAAATGCTATGAAATGATGTGAAAATAGGGGAGAGGACAGCTGACGTAAGTAAAAATGATTATGCGGTCATTATCCACTTTAATCGTTATGACTAATTTATAAATCATTTTTCATGTGTAAGAGGTTCAAAAGGGTTATATAACACAATCTCATTTGAAATCAAGATAAAGATATAAGAAAAGGGTTTATAATGACTATTGGTGTATGAAAAGTATGGCTTCAATACCATCAGCAGAGTTCTGTTGCCCACAGGTATTCATAACCTTGACAAAGTTTCTTGTTTCACCCTTGAAACCATAATCCTTTATGTATGTGTAGGAAAGTGATGTGTGATGTCAGAATGGAGGCCATTGTGTTGGCTTGGTAACCAAATGAATCACAATGCCATTCACTAGGAAAGAGTGAATGGCGGGCAGGTTGACTTGTGATGAGACCTCTTGTTCCAAGGACTTTTTTATTTTTCTAATATGCCTCTTGGATCATATCCCTAGTGTGGTGGCCATAGTGGGAATATCACTTCACTGTTCCCTTATGATCATAGTAGGTTGGCTTTGATGAGACCCCTTATCCTTCATTTGACAAATCATGTTAGTAATCATATATATATATTTTTATATATATAGAACTTTCCTATTTATATACAGAGGATGGCTCAACACTCCTTAAGAGTGGGGATGGTGGAAGTAGTCTGAACATCTCAATATAGGAAAATATGCCCTTATTCTTATTCAATAATAATGATCAAAGAGAATTCCGAAGATTAAGAAAGAACCAACACGATAAGAATAATCAGTCAAATTGGTTTTAGTGAAAATAAAGACAACAAAGTGATATAAATGGTTGTCCTTTCCACATTTTTCTTATCGATACAAAGCAATTTATCTAAAGATAATGATTTTTTTTGGTTTGTTGATTTCTATATCCTTGAGTTTTCATGTTCTTTCATAAATGTATACTTGTGCCTTAAAGCGATCATAAATAGTGAACCATCATTCACAAAAATCCTCTAAATGATGTTCTTTAAGAAACACACACACACACCAAAAAAAATGCACTCAAAAAGTGATATTCCGTAGATGGAACAACTATTGTTCCTTAAGAGGGACAGCAAAAAGACCATCTGTGGTTCCATTAAGAGGAACAACAAACAAAAGAAAAAAATACGTGTACTCAAAATTGTTGCTCTTTAAGAGGAACAATAGTTGTTCCTTAAATGGAACAGGAAATAAAGCAAGCACAAAATAAAATACCAATCCTTTGGCAGAACAACCTAAGATCATCCGAAATCAAAACTATTATTCCTTTAGAAATAACGACAGAAAGAAAAGTTTTGTCCATTGATTTGCATTGTCACTATAGGATTCCCTTGGTCTTCATATTTGACAGGTACTTCTCTTCCTGATAATAGATCAGAGAGGGTCCCAACTACTTGGACTGTTGGGTTAATTATTACTCTCCTCTTTGGCTTTCTTATACATAACTCTTTGATGGATTTTGCATATATTGGGATATCTTAGATAGCTTGTACGAGTGGGACTTTTATACACAAATTTCATAGTTCTCCAAGAAGATCAAAGTCGGGATGTTCTATAGGGCATGGTATGATTAATCGTTCCGAGAATGGGGGAGAAGATGTGGTATCTTGGTCATGAGTTTGTTGTCTGACCACATCCTCTTCTTGTACAGGTAATGGATTTTCAACTTGAGAATTTTTATCTCCCTTAGTTTCTATTATGCACCTAGACCTTAATTGAAGGTTGTTGAACTCATTTATGTCAGTTTCTAGTTCTGGTGCTTCGATTATTCAAACAGAATGAAATGGGCTATTATTAGGGTTCAGGTTGGGTTGGGCTAGGAGTTGTGATCTTAAGTTGGACTGGGGATTTTTTTGTAGTGTATATGGTAGTGGCAGTGTGGGTTGAGGGAGAGGGATGGTTCTAGTTGGCTGATTAATCGGTCTTTCCCAAGCTTGACTCTGAAAAGTGGAAGGGGACCATTGTGTTGGGTATGCATTGTTTTCCGAACATGGTGGAGAGTAGGAAAAGTTTAGCCAATTAGTTTGGATTGTTTGATTCAGCCATGGTAATGATGGAAATGGTTGTTGTGACCAGCTTGGAAAGGGTGGCTAATTTTGCCACATTGTATTATATTGTTGAGCATTATATTGCAGAGGTTGGAAAGAAGAAGATGGATCATAGGGCATACTTGGTTGTCGTGGCTATCATTGATGGCACTGATTGAGTACGTACACTGGTTCTAATTCTTCTTCTGCTTCTTTGTACATTTCTTTCAAACTCGAGAGTGAGGGGTAGTTCTCTGTGGAGGGATCTTTTATACAAATAGCGTAGACTTGAACTGCATCTACTGGGCACTCTTTATGGCTATGTTTCTTTCTGCATCTAGGATAGAATATTGCCAAGTTTTTCTCTGCTTCTGCTTGTTTCTGTTTAGCTTGCATAATATCGAGCTACATTGTCAGACTACCCAATATATTGGTTTTAAATTCTTCCAGTTATTCCCAATTTCTATGTGAGTTACACCTCCATTGGAGATCTTGTTGTCCCTTGTGATTATGTCATGTTGCGCTGGTTTTAGCCTTGTACTACCTCTTGAACTCCTGATACACAAATAAAAAATGTCAGCAAAATTTTCTTGATAGATGTCATCTTTTCCCATAATATTTAGTGTTTCAACCCATTGTTCCTTCATTCCTTTAATTAATTTTTTTTTTAACACATTGTTAGGTAAGGGTAATGATGCATAAGGAGATCTCTGAAGATTATATTGAAAACATTCTACATATTCCTCCAATGTTTCATTAGGTTTGTCTGTCATTTGAAAATATTTCATCCTTTAATTCTCTAGACCTACAATAATCCTCGTATTCCTTTAGGAAAGCACCTTTAATCTAAACCCAATCATTTATAACACCTCCACCTAACCCCATAAACCATCGTAATGTTTCTCCTTTTAATGTGGAGGGAAATAATTTTACCTTTTGGGGATCAGTGGTAGAGTCATCCCCCTAGAATAATACATCAAATTCAAATAGAAATGCATCTAGATCTTCTGATGTTAGGCCATGGAATGTAAGCATATGTTGGACAGGAATGGCCTTCATAGGTGCATTAACTATAGTATCTACAATGGAATATTGCAGTGTGGAGGTTTGAGGTGTTTGTTGGTTCTAGGCCATTTGATCAAATATGTTCCAATATCCTTTTGGGATTTCCAGGGAGTTATTCCCAGGCTGACTGGAAGGAGTAGGAATGGCCTTAACAACACTTCCTTGGTCTGGGATGATGAGAGCTCCTTGTTGATCTAATATTTGGGGGGATCTTAGCTCTTAAGGTTCTTTAGCTTTGTTCTGGATGATTTGGACAACACTTCCCTTATCTAGGGTACTTAGTGGCTGAACTATTCCAAGAGGAGATCTTGGTTCTGCGATTTCCCCTGTTTCTCCTTCTCCTTCACAGAGATTACTAAGGTTCCCTTCTTGTAATGATTTTGGGCTATAATTCTCAATTTCTTGAAAAGATTCCTCCTCTATTTGGCTGTGCACTTTAGAAAAGGCTAGAGATGGTGATTCTGTGGCTCGAAGGGAGCTAGTAGGTTTTCTAGAAGCAACTTTTGTTGGGCCTACTAATGGCTGAGATTCTGATTTTTTAAAGATATCGTCTATAAAGGTTGATCAGCCAAGGTTCAATAGACCCTTAGCTTTATCAGGTTTGGGTGGCTTTTTCTGCTTAGTCATGCAATCAAATAAAATACTTATTTCTACTCAAAATAATCAACAAATCTGCATGTAAGTGGGTGGGGGAGTAGGGCTATTACATGCTCCATATGCAGGTTCTTACCTTCCATTTTTAAAACCCAACTCTCTCCTATTAGGTACTCACACTACTCTGTTTTCAAAAGAAACAAATGGCTACACTCTCCCCAACAACGACACCAAAATGTTGAGTATAAAAGGTGTCTTTGAACCCCTATTTATCCTACATTAATTATCAATCTAGGCATGATTTTTTATAGCAAGAGTGTACTCAATCTGAGGCGGTCACTTGTTCAAGAGTAATGTTTGCAGTATAGTGCTTGCAAAAGTAAATGAATGTTAGAAACAAAATATAATTGTAATGGCAAGAAACTTAAATGCTCTATAACTAAATCGTTTATTCAGTAGCCATCAGTCATGGATTCAGTAATGATAACTCTTTCCCCTATAAATTGATGTAAATGAAAATCAATCACAGATAAGATTTCCAATCTAAGAACTTAGACAACTGTAGTCAATGTTCGTTACGGTTGTAGATCTTTCTATCCACACTAAAGTAAATACTGGAAATAGTAATTTGATTAGCAGAAAAGGAACAACAACTAAATCTATTGAAAGGGTCGAACAACAAGGCTTAATCTACAAAAATGAAGTGAGCAACAATCTTAACTGAAATGAATTGAACAACAATCTTCAACAAATAAAGGAACAACAAACCTAATTAAGTGTAACCACACAACAACTATAGAGTGATTGAATTAGTAATCTTATTCTAGCATAATGGGCATTAACCGCAGGTATAAAATAATGGAAATTGCAGTTATATTTGAGCAGTAGTTAAAGGAACAACAATCACAATTGTAAGTGAACTGTAGTTAAATGAACAACAATCACAACTGTAAATGAACAACAGAATCCGAATTAGATAGTGCAATGTTGCTTTGAAATGAACAATATTACATTTTAAGTTGTGGATAATAATCTTGCTATCAAATTACGATTTCGATATAACAGAGCAATTCAGTGAAATGTTCAGAAACAGAAGATTACTAAATAAATCGAATTAAGGGAATGCATAGGAACTCAAACCACACACAACTGTAATTCTAAAATACTGATACAAGAAGCAAGTAGATCCACTAGGGTCATGCCCTTGGCCACTAGGGAAGCACTATTGTGTTTAATCTAGGATTAGATAATGGAATAACAACTAAGTTATATATTAAGCATATATGGCAGAGTTACAACCATCGCTCTTCAAAGAGAGTCGATGATAAAAGTTGAGATTACAACAGTAAGTTTTAAAAGTTGATAATAATATCCACCTCCTGGGCTATCAATGTTGTCCCTTTTTATAACTGCCAGGCAGAAGTATTAAGAGTACAGATAAGTCTTGAAGTAGCAATCCCTTAGGACCAAATGATCCTGAGGGATTCGCTATATCTTTGATATCTAGTTTATCATTTTGTCTTCTTGCGCTGATGCCACATTTTCTCTTCCTTTTCCTAGACCATGCGCTCCAAACTTCATATCCTTGTCATGATACAGCTTCTTGTTGAAGGGACAATAGTTGCTTCTTCTTTGTCTTTTCCTCCTGAATAGTGATTTTCTATTTCCTTCACTTTCTGTATAGAAAAACATACTAATTACTTATTTTGTATCAATCACAAATATCCTTAGTTATATCATAATTCTTTAACATATTACCATCATAGAATGTAAAGGAGTTATGATTCAAAGGAAAAGATAAAGAAATAAATGGTAAATACATACATTTTCCTCACTCAACAAAGAACAAATGGGATAGAGGAGAATTAGGATGTAGGGAACTGAGAAGCTATGACAAACCAATAAGAGGACTTATCTGAGAGGGTTCGAGTGTTGATTGAAGGAGAAGGAAGAACCACAGAGGCTGTGTCTTTTGTTATAGTAATGAAAGTTCTAGATGTTACCTATATGTGTTTGTAGTTATTGTGCAACCTACTTATAGAGAAAGAAGTCTGTAGTGGAGTCTAGTATGTTATTACATTTTTATGATTATTGTAGTGTTGCTTGAGTAAATACTGAAGGTGAGTGAGATATGGTCTAGATGATTTTTATTGTAGCACATTGTGCCCCTTTGTCTTATTATGATGTTATGGAAAAAACAATGGATTTCCTCCCCTATATTGGCATATAAATGTGTTATTTTATTGTTATCACTATTTCCTCATTAGTTGTTTAGTGATACAATGTTCAACGAATGTTTCTTAATCTCCTAAATGATTGAGAGAGTCAATAACATTGAGATAGTTTTATCTTGTTATTCATATCTTCATTGAATCATGGGTTTCTCTGCTAGTGTCGAAAATTTAAATGAGAGAGATATGATACTTCATTCATAGCATCATTACAGACAATGAATAACACATTGACTAAATCACATAGAAAAGTTTGAAGTCCCACACAACCTATAATCTCATAATGACAATGGAGTGTAAGCTTGTTACATGTATAGTAAGCCACATCATAAGTAGAAGTTCTAGTGTTGCATAACCCTTGTAAGCCGACACGACTACATAAACTTGGTTCCAATAGTCACCCATAGCACCTTAGATAGGACTTCATCCACTCAATGGGTGATGCTAAGAGGGTCGATGCTAAGTAGGTTTATTGACCAATTGTACAAGAAATCCTAGGTTTGTTAGAATCCTATGAGCCAACAAATGGTTTCCTTGTTGCGATAGATATCATTGTATGATGGGATTATTTTTTGACATATATTTTAAAACTATGGAATCCCACCAATGAAGAAAACTACCAGTCTATTAAGCACGTGGAGCATGAATTTGCAAGAAAAGAAGTTCGAAATGAAATACTGAGCATGGAAAACAAGTTGTATAAGTATGTCTTTATTGAAATTCATGAACCTTTCTTTGGGAATTTCCAAATATTTTAACCGAGTGGGTTCAATGACTTAAGGATAATAATTTGACCTATTGCCACAAGGGACCCATATAGTGGACTTTGAATGAGGTACATTACTTAAAAGCGATCAATAATAAGATTTCACATGTTGTAGATATCTAGTTTGGAAGTGTGTTGGAAGGTTATATTGGTGAATTCACAATTCAAGTTACCATTACGTAAATTCGTATGGTCACTACCATTATCCATTAAAATTCTACTATGTGACTACATATTTTTTCCCTTTTAGTGAGAATGCACGAGCACGTAAAGTGCTTGCGCTCTAGGAGAAGGTGGAGATGAAACAAGGGCTAGTCTAAAGGAAGAGAAAGGGAAAAGGGTGGAAACGTTGCAATGGAAGATGAAAATAAGTAGAGGACTATGGTGGTGAAGACATAGAGACAATATGGAGATAGGGAATTTTGAGGGTGATACCTTGGGGAGTGGACATAGGTTACAATGGGATTATGTGAGATAAGGCCAACCAATCTTTATGCCTCTCACAAAGAGAAGCTCAGGGAGAGTGGCGAGGAAAGACCACTCCAAGAAATGGACTAGAATACATTACCAAAGTTACAAGGGAAAATAGTTTGGTACACCACGCTCTAAATAAGAGGAGGAAGGTCAACTCATTCCACATACCATGGATTACCTTAACCTTGGACAACATATTGATATCATGCCTAGTATCAGACGCATGACCCTATGTGCTTCCATAGATATAGAGGTAAGTACTAAACACACTATAATGAATAGTGTAGAAAGTAATTATAATCAGGAGGGTGGAGGTGTTATTGGCACTCGATTTGGTTAGGTAGTAGGTGGATTGTCATAAGGTGCTCAGGTTAAGTTTAATATAGAGGAAAGTGCACAAATTTCTAGTGGTACAATAGGCGAAAATGAAAGTACTTTGTCAAGAAGTATTGCAGAGTAAAATGCCAAGAGTAGAGCCATGGATACCTATGTTCCATGGTGCGAGAAATGAGGACTCATAAAATCATTTTTTTTTTCATGAGATCATATGGATAGCAAAAGGTCCAAGATGAGGCAATGAAGATTTCATAGTTGGAAGGCAATTTCATAGATCGTGCATTGACCTAGTAAGTGAAATTAAATAATGTGAACCCAACTAGACAAAATATGATGTTCAATTATATTAAGGAGGTTTTGATCAGGAAGTTTTCGAAGCCAATTATGAATATCAACTTAATAATGAGTAGAAGGAGATCATGCAAGTATTAAGAGATTTTGTGTCACATTCTTACCAACAATTTAAGATTCTGAAGGATAGGCTGACGTTCTAGATTTTAGACATGTAGCATAAGGAGTGGTTCATCACTGGACTTCTATCAAACATTAGGATACCTCTGACACATAAGAGAATTAGCTTGCAATTAGAAGCATCCAAACTTGCATTGGAGCTCGAAGCTTTGCTAGTGGGGAATGGAGAAAATAATCATATGGCACAAGTAAAATCACGGTTTGCTACACTCAATCTTTAGTTAAAAGATCTAACCAAGGGGAAATATAAGTGAGAGGAAGTGTGGTGTGGCATTTTTTAGATGAAAGGTCACCACTGAAATGAATACAAATATTTAGTAGACTCTATTGTGACTAGAATAACTAATCGTGGTGTGCAAGGTAGAGGGTTGTGGTGTGAATTTTGTAAAATATGGGGCCACGCCCCATAGAATTTCTTGATGATGGAAAAGTTTGAGGTGACTACCCACACTCTATTTTTTTTTTTTGTAAACTTTTAGGGCATGATATCAACCATTTTCATGCATTAGAATTGATTAGTTAACAAACATTTGATTCATTTCAGATACAAGGACCCGGAGGAGTCAAAGTTGTGGAAATAGGCTTTAATTGCAGCAACCCCTAGGTTATTTACTATGTAAGTAAATAAAATAAAAACCAATGTCATAAGACATGTGTTCCAAGTTAAATGTTAGGTAAAACATAGTGATGGGGATCACTGATGATTAATCAATCACTAAGCAAATTGGCAAAGGAAATGGAAAAGGAAAAGTACAATTTATTGAGATTTATTTATGAAAATAATGGAAAATAGGAGAAAAGCGAGATGAAAGGTAAACGAATTGTATGTGAGGAAATTGAAGGAAAAGGAGAAGAAAATTAAGAAAATAAAGGCCTCAATGATAAAAGGGCTTATCATGATTAGTTCACAACTTTTTTTAGTACAACCTTTGGCTCTCTTATATTCTCTCTCTCTCTCTTACACACTCGTACACACTCTTACACACTTAAAGAAATCCTAGATCTTCTTGGAGCACTCTAGTTTTCACTGGATTTGGGAAGGAAGGCAAAGGAAAAGAAGGAAAGTACAAGCATACAATAGGATAAAATATATAGCAATATTTCCTTGCAGGTATTGAGTTGAATGTATGATTCCCTTGCGATTTGTGGCATGCATGTTAAATGCATGTGGTTATTTGGTTATGATCTTTCGTTGGCATGGAGGGTTGGATGGATTGATAGTGGTTCTTCGTAGCCTTTCCATTGCCTGGATAGCCATGGTGTTGGGGGTTTTTCAACTTTTTGTTTATGATTGGTGCTAAGTTTCCTTATTGTTTTGGGTTGAGTTATTAGTTCCTCGAGCCATTTGTTCGTGAAAATGCTTTGGAGCCCTAGAACAACATGGGTTGAGTTACTAGTCCTGCATCATTGGTTGGACAAATGATTTAGAGCTATTTGTGGGTTGAGTTACCAGTCTTGGAGCCTTCATTGGATAAATACTCTAGATATCTGGAAGGTTTTGGGTTAAGTTACTGGTTCTTAGAGTTGTGGTTCAGAAAAATTCTCTAGAGCCCTAGACAGCTTAGATAGATACTGGTCTGGTTGGCATTAGTGATGTCTGACTATGAGGTGGAATAATTGGTTGAGAGTTGATGTGGTTTGGCCTCTATAAGCCTTGTTTTGATTTTTTTGGATTACCCATTAGATCCCATATTCATGCTTTTAATATGGCATGGGGGTGATTAGCTGAAAGAGAGATTTGGTTCAGCCAAATCTATGGTCGAGTGGTACATGGAAGTCCCTGACTTGGATGGATTTTCATATGTTAATAAGAGCCCTGTTACTCTTGTATTTTCATGATTAATTGTACTTGATATTATGTTTCTTTGATTGTTGTTTTATCACAATGTATATGTTGTTAATTTCTTGGTTATATGTTCATTGTATGATGTATATATGATATGGATCTTGATGTATTTTGATTTGCTGATGAATGGCTAATGAATGGTTAATGAATGCATGAGATAATAGATGTTATTGAAGTTATTATGGGAGTTCATTAGAACCTCTTGATTATTCTTAAATAAGTACCAAACACTTAGGCTTAAATATGCATTCATGACCTATAGATTACATGTTCGCCATGTGTTTGATGAAATGATTGTCATGGTTAGCCCTCATTAGGTCAAGTCGTTGATCAAATGTTTTATGGATATTTTACCATGATTTCATTATTGACTCTAGAAATTCTCACTGAGTTTTGGGTATTCATCTGGAGGCTGACCTCGAAATTAGGCTCAAAATTTGAGATTTCATGCTTTGAACTAGACATTTTGGGTTGTAACCATTTGAAAGTAAGATTGAACAATTGAGGGCTCAAATTTAAAAAATGGTGTCCAACTCAAGTTTTGGCCACTTGGGCTGGTTACTTAGCCTCTGAGTAACCTGTTGCCCCTATAGGATTTGTTAAGTTGTGAGTTTATTTTCCATATTCGGCCCCACTTCCTTAATGGAAGCTAGGAGGTTGACTCATGTTATAGTATTTCATCCTCTCATGTTCAAATTGGTTGGGTAGTGAAACCCATAGATAAGGGAGGGGTGGTTATATTCATAAACTAGGATATTATCAGACTAAACAATATCATCAACCTGTCTAAAGACAAGGAATGACAACAAGGAGTTTAAGAGGACCAAATTGAGGAAGAGGAAGAGTTGGAAGAGGTCATCGAGTGATTGTTTCCTATAATTGTGGCCAGGAGGGAGATATTTCATGGGATTTCCATCATCCATGATACATGTTTACATATTTTAGGGAATTGGACCAAGACACCGATAATTTCTCACAACTAATTTTCAAATGTACAAATGATAATTGTTAAGCCCCATAGATCCCAATAGTCAGTCACAGAAGTAACTACGGGAGGTGTTAGAACAAGAGAAAATGTTGCACATCCTAGAACTTTGTAGCGATAGTGGGTAAGTAGGGCACCTAAACCTCCTATCAAGTTTCATCCTTCCTAAGAGAAAGAAACATACGAAGAATCTCGAAGGGAGATGGTTGTAGAATGGGATGGACTGCACATAGTCTGAGAAGTAGAAATGTTAGCCATCTGTGATGACATTTCCTACAAGGAGTCTGTGACAGAAATAGATCTAGTTCAAAACCTACTCCAAAGTTATCTTGAAATGGTGAAGAATGAATGAGCATCATAGAAATTTAGGAAAATGGTAGAATAGTGTGCCATAATATCAAGCTATCCATGGGGTCTAGCACTAATAAATTATGAAAGGCACTAGAAAACTAGGAAAAATGATTGTATGAGGTCAACAAATGAAGGTGCACATCTCTTTAGGGTAGTGCATTAGGTATGAACCAAGCTGCCTAACATGCCGCACTTTGATGTATTATCCAAAGTAACAATTTTTGTATAGTATTTTGAAGATTAGATAACTGAGCATAGGAGGATTCTCACATAGATGTTGCATTACCTGCAACCCCAGCGAGATGGTGGACTATGCACAGGAATCAAGTCACATGATGGCATTAATGTAGATAGTTGCTTTTCATCAAATTTGGGACCAATTATAGGGTCTCTAGGGAGAGATACTCAGGTATATAATTCGCAAGGACATAATTGAAAAAGTGTCTCACGACATTGACTAGAGAAGGTGTGTCATATCAGAAGTGGTTACATAGGTTTGTACATATGCTAGACAAATTTCCCATGAATTGGTATATTGAGTTAGACATGCATACAAGAATGAAGGAACGAAATGAGTTCGAATTGAGAATTAAAGCTACCTTTAGCTTTTAGGAAGAAGAACCAACATTTGACAAGGCTTTGAAGGTACTACGATACAATTCTTTTACCAATGGAGGCTCGATTTTGCAAAAGGACATATTGTTGTGTCGTGTGCACAAGTATTCGTAGAATGTATAAAAGTTCATGGAATGTTATAACATAATATAATTAAGAGAGGATGGTGACAATCCTTGAAAGATATAGATCCTATAAATCAAAGGGTAGCACCTAATGATTAGACCATATTCCTAATCAACCAAGTACCCAAAGCCCATTAAAATCAAGAAAGTAAACATTAGGATAGAGGGAAGTTCAAAGATGTTGGTTATAGGATATTATTGGGATGATGACGTGATATAAAAGGTTTCATATATGTCACATGAGTGCTAAAATGTTTTCACCAACACAATTGAGGAAACTAAGGGAATCATAGGAGAATTGGAAGAGATGAGAATTCCATTTAAGATCAATTCTAAGCCTATGAAGCAACAACCCTATCTGTTGAATCTGATCTACAAAGAGAAGTTCAAGTAGGAGTTTGATGAAATACTCAAAAACACGAATCACTGATCCCATGAAAGAATAAAAATGAAATACTCCTATGGTATTTTAGAACCAGAAGATAGGGGAAATAAAGTTTTTTGTAGACCTATGCAAGTTAAATGATGTTGTGTGCATGACCATTTTCCTACTACTTTTAGTGCTAAAATAATAGAAAACATCAATGATCAGGAGGCTTTTTCATTTACTGATGGATTTTTTAGCTACCATTACGTGAATATTTCTAAAGACGATTAGCATAACACCACCTTTTTTATAGAATGGGGATGTTTTCAATACACAGTAATGTCATTCAAGTTGAACAATGTGCCAACCATTTTCACATGCATAGTGGTTGCCACATTCAAGGAATTTGTTCATAAGTTCTTGGAAGATTTTGTGAACAATTGGATGGTGTTTAGTTTGTTGAAGAGGAATATTATGGTGTTGTGACAAATGATGGACATGTGCACATTTCATTAAACATAAATAAATGCATATTTTGTTTCACATTTATTATATTGTTTGAGAATTTCATTTACAAGAAAGTCTTACTTGTGAATCCTCAAATGATTGCAATAATACTGGACTTTCGACAAACCACATCAATTAGACAACTATGGCTTTCCTTAGGAGGTACATGTTACTATCATAACTTTATCCAAGGATGTATTTAGAGTACTTTTACTATCGAAATGTTTTTGAGGAAAGGAAACAAATTATAATGGAATGATGAGTGTGCGCAAGATTTACACACCTTGAAGGAGAAGCTGGTGATAACACTGATTTTGGTATTCGTCGATTGTGACAATCAGTTCCACGTGCATGCCAATGCTTGATCCATTGCACTACACATTATCTTAGCATAGTCTAGGGAGGAAGAGATTGATAATCCAAGCCTAGTAAAACTAAATGTAGGACCCAATCAATTTTCTTTCTTGACCATAGGAGAGGATGCAAAGAATTTGGAGCAAAATATTCTAGGTTCACAACTTTTTGGTGTTAATTGGTGGATGAACATTCTGTACAGATTGCAAGATTCTTGAGTATACGTAAAGTGCCATAAAACTATACTATTCCATCGTGGAAACAAGTAGTGGCAAGAGTAATTGAATATCAGTAAATTGTAGGTTCCTTGTATAAGCTGGGTTGAGATAGAATTTTCCACAAGTGTGTAATGGAGTATGAAAAACCTAAGAATTTTATAGAACTGCATGTAGGCATAGCTAGAGGACACTATGTAGGATTGTCCCTAGACCAAAATATTTTTCAACCAGTGTTATGGTGTCTTACACTACATAATGATGCCAAGGAATGTTTTAGGACATGTGATGTATTCCAATGAGTGGGGAAGCATTCTAGAAGTGATAACATGTGCTTGGCTCCCTATCTTACTCTCCAACCGTTCAACAAATGGGAAATTGATTTTTTGGGCCCAATCATCCCATCCAAAAGGACAAGTAGAGCATGTTACATAATCAATTCCATTAATTATCTAATTAGATGAACGAAAGTCATGCTAGTAAATGAATGAAGCATGAAAACAAGTCCACTTTTTTTGTTTTACAATGTAGTGACTAGATTGAGGTGTCCAATAATTCAAATGATTGATCTAGACACTCCCTTTTTAGACAAGACAATTATAACACTAATGAATGAGTTCTAGATCTATCATTAGAAGAGAACTCCATACCATTCATGTTCTGATGGTACAATGGAGGCATTTAATAATTTATTTGAGACAACACTTACTATGTTATGTAATGTATGGTGCAATCATTGGAGTTTGAGAATACAAGTAGTTTTATGGGATTATAGGAACACATGTAATAATTTGATTAGAGAGGCACCTTTTTGGTTATTGTATGCGAAGGATGTAGTGATTCCACTAAATTTTTTGGTATCATGATTATGAATTTTAGTACCCATGTAGCTAATATATTCTAACATAGTGTAGTTGAGGTAATAGGAATTCCTATAGCAAGAAGAAAATTGTGTAGTAGCCATCTTTTACCAAGAATCATAGAAAGACAAAGAGAAGGTGTGGAATGATAGAATAATTAAGCAAAAGACCTTTCAACTTGGAGATTTAGTACCGTTATATGACAAAAAATTTCTATAGAACCTCGTCAAACTCTGAATTCAATTTATGGGAACATAAATTATCCAAGTTGTAATAGATCTGGGAGCTATACAATTAAATAATTTCGATGGCACCTTGCGATATGACTTTATAAAGTGAGTTGGTTGAAGTCGTACATGGATAGCTACGTTGTTTTACATCAATTGTGTACACACAGATTGCATTTTATCCTTTTGTACATGAATAAAGTAGGTTTCCATTGTGATTTATAATATATTTCTAATGTTTCTGTTTAGAGTCAATAGATAGTTGTTCTTTTTAGTTTTTTGGGAGTAAAATTTATTTGTACATTATGTATGAATGTGGAAAATTGCATATGGTTAGAGCAAGAGTCGAATTTCATACCTCAATTTTCAATAATTCATGTTAATCATATAAGTGTATTTGCATTCACACATGTTGTACCATCAAATATGAATGATGGTGTTATGTGTTTAGCCAATGTATATATAACCATTGTTAGTGGATGAATATGTTGTTCTCATTTGTCTAAAATGAGATGATTATGTGAATGTTCTCATGGTTTTCAGAAAATTACAGATGTTCATGGTCGTTGATACCTTCCTTAGTTGTACAGTTATCTACATGGTCATGTATTATTACTTGATTTTCTTAGCTAAATTGTTATGTCATTTGAATTACATTGTTTGGTATTCTACTAATATAATGGATCCTTGGCTATTTTAAGGTTTTTAATTATATTTCCTAGTAAAGGAAGAAGAATGATGCAATATATGATATATCCATGGATATGATAATATTTTTGTGATATATTTTTTGGTATTGTTGGAGAGGTAAATCCCCTCTACGGATAGAGGCGATCCCTACTAGCCCAGAACGGGTCTAGCAACAATCAAACAATGCTATCACGCAAGTTCCTAATTGCAAATAAAAGGTAGGTGAGGAAGACCTACTTAAGATCCAACACTTTCGTTTGTAGAGGGGATTTCACCCCGAGATATGTAGGTATCTCGTGCACTACAATGGATGTATCGATACCAG
This sequence comes from Pinus taeda, assembly GCA_000404065.3. Taxonomy (NCBI): domain Eukaryota; kingdom Viridiplantae; phylum Streptophyta; class Pinopsida; order Pinales; family Pinaceae; genus Pinus; species Pinus taeda. Next base: position 4,707 of record APFE031323790.1, on the reverse strand, counting down.
ACATCTCTTCGTAGGACCATCCAAAAACATCACGAAATTCACGAAAAAGTGCGATATACATTTGAATCTCCTCAGGAGTGCAAGTGACTCCTATACCAATGTTCTCGACAATCCCTAGCTTAACAGAGATGTTGATGGGTTGCGTCTGGGTGATGTTCCCTAAATTCCCTTCAGACGATGTGTGATAAATCTGGATGGGCATCTGAAGAGGCTGTAAAGGGAGACATGGAGCAAACCACTCGAGACAAAGCAGTGTTTTCCGGAGGGTAGGGAGAAAAGAGGAACGGTGGTGAAGATGGGACCACAGATGTTCTTCCAGAGACATGGTCTCTATAATGGCCTCGTCGGAAGGAAATATTTCCTTTAACAGATCCGAGGAGGTGTATTCTCCAAACTAGGGGGGAAAATCATCTGAGTCAAGAACCCCACTTGAAGCAACAGGTTCAGCATAAGGGGCCGATGCAGCAACAATTTTGATGTAGTTGAGTTCGGCTGGACTCAACGGCATCTCCTCACCCCACGATTCTATCTAGTCGACGGGGGGGAGGGCCCAAGTATCAGAACGAACCGAGATCATGGAGATAGAGGCGAGGTTGGGAGGTGGGAGGGAGAAAACACCCATAAGGGTGGGTTCTTTGAAGAGCCCGGCTCCCAGACTCTCAAACGGAATGGAGGTATGTTCAACGAAAGGTACATTTCCCTCAGAAGAGGAAGCGAAGAAGGAAAGCTAGTCCACCGTGACAATTTTCCCTTGGTGAGGGAAACGAATGACACTGAAGAGGGATGAAGCCACGACACGCATGGCATACATCCAACTCCGGCCCAGAAGGAGGTTGTATGTGAGATTCACGTCAACGACCTCAACTTCTACTTCCACAATTTTCCCTTCTGAGGTGATTGGCAATCGTTGAAGAATACCATAAGGATGGGATTCTCTCCCATCTAAAGCTTCCAAGGTCGTAGGAGACTGGCTCAGATTCAGAGACCCAATCACTTTCCAACAAGCAATAGACATAATGCAAGTTGATGCGCCCTCATCAATAACTGTACGATGCATCGTTTTGGAATTGATGATGACTTGGATGAGAAAAGCGATCTGATGAGGCAGTCTAGGAACATGGCTCTCGAGGTCGAAGGTAATCAGATCCGAATCTGCCGGGTCGATGCCACCGATGGCTGATAGCAGGGACTTCCTCTAGGGGGGCAGCTCTGGAGAACTTTTAAGGCGGACATAGCCGACAGAGCCTGCGCTAAGTCCTGTACGATGCTATAGTGCTAGGCAGCACGAGCATTCATATTGTAAGAAGATCGCCTAAGTACTCCTTTAGGAGGGGCTCAGATTGTCGTCCTAGTACTCAGTCGCTCGATATGGAGGGGACTAGAGCTGGATGAAGGAGCACTTGAGGGAACCTCGGGCTCCGTCCCAGTGGACGAGGGATACTCCTTTGCTCAAGTCATTACATGAACGGGAATAGATCCGGCCATGAAGACTTGGGAACCGAAAGGAGAAGAAGACGGATCAACCACCATTTGAGTTTGTTGAAAGGGAAGAGGCTCTTTAAGAACCGCAGGAACCCTAGGAGCACCCTTTAACAAACGACTAACTTCGGACCGCTTGGGGCAGTCCTTAGTGTAGTGATCCTCCTCACAAATGAGGCAAGGATACTTGGGTTTGCACTTAGCTCCTTCCTCGGCTGGAGGTTTGGAGGATTCCTGTTTAGGTTGCTCAGATTTATTTTTTCCTTTCCCCTTTTTCTTTCCTTTCGAGGCCTTGCCCGCCGTGGTGGACTGGACGGCATTGACCTCGGAAGTATTACCAAAATTTGAACCACCCTAAGAATTTTTTTCGTTAGAGGCACTTGACTTTTGCTCTCCAGGGTTTGACGATGATTTTTTAGAGGTCGGGTTGACAGAGCCAATGACTCCATCGACAGATGGCTTCGGCGGAGCCTTGGATGTACCAAGCCTCGGGGCATCTGCCAAATACTCATACAAGGTACCAGACTGAGAGTAAACTAAGTCTAGGTACTGAGCGTGCGCGATTGCTTGCTCTTCAGTCATACAGGCTCCCATAGCAATGTCCCGTGCAATCTTAAGGACAAAGGAAGTCGTGAACCAGTCGGTAAGGAGTTGATCAGGAATCAAAAACTTGATCAACCTACGATGCCTTCTCCATTCATGTATATGATCGGAGATATGCGTGGCTGTATCCTGCTTAAGAGACGTAAGGAGGTGAGTCCCTGTCTCGTACCGAATGGGTAACTAAAGTGAGTAAGGAATGCCATGGCCAATGAATTGAAATCTTGAAATGACGCGCGGCTCAATTCAATATACCATTTAGCAGCAGAACCGGTGAGAGTCCTCGAAAAGAGGCAAAGTCGAATCGAGTCATCGAGCCATGAATTAGACGAACACCATAAGTAATACATCATTACATGAGCTTGAGGGTCCTCTCCGGATTTTCCATCAAATTTGGGACAATCACTAGGTATCTTAGTTGGAACTGGTGGCCATTGTGGATTATGTAAAATGGGATCATTTGTTAACTTCGACACATCGGGTAGTTCCAACGTCGCTAGAAATGGTAGCTGTGGGTTGAAGCACATTTGTCTCGGATATGAGGTAGGGCCAGAATTCCATCTAGTTCCGTTTGCCCCCACTGGCCTTGTTCCGATGGACCAGGTCCAAAAGGGCGTTGTCCAGAAGGATTTTGTCCGTAAGGGTTATTTCCAGAACTAGGTGGTTGATACTGGTTCTTCCCCCCAGCACCCCATTGGTTACCATACTACCCCGCAGGTTGTTGATAATTTTGATAAGGGTTACCCTGCGATTGTTGGTAATTTTGATACGGGGTATACTGATTTTTCCCCTGGGGTTGTTGATATCCATACTGAGCTTGGGAACCAAGCGGCATTTGATGAGAAGGTTGGGATTGATACCCACCTGAATACGAGTGTTGGAATTGGTACCCACCTGAATAAGGAGGCTGGGATTGATACCCACCTGAATAAGGAGACTGGGATTGATACCCACCTGAATAAGGAGGCTGGGATTGGTACCCACTTGAATAAGGAGGCCGGGATTGTTACCCACCTGAATGAGAAGGTTGGGCCATCTGGCCGGAAGGTTGTTCTGGTCGGATCTGAGATGGCCCCGTATGCCCAGAAGGTCGAGCTTGCTGAGCTACGGACTGTCCTTACACAACCAAAGGTTGTCCTTATAGACCAAATGGTTGCTGAGTAGTAGGCTGGCCTTGCTGTGCGTAAGGCTAGCCACCTTGCCCAGAAGGGTAGCCTTGTTGGTTTCCAGGTTGACCTTGCTGACCGTAAGGTTGCCCCAGGTTCCCATAGGGTTGCCCCAAAGGGTAGCCCTGCTGGGGCCTAGGTTGTCCTTGCTAAGCATAGGGTTATCGAGGGTCTCCAGAAGGTTTCCCAAGATACGTATAAGATGGACCACTAGAGGCTAAAGGTTGTCCCTGATAGGGTTGTCCTTGTGAGCCTCCAGGTTGATCTAGGTAGTTCTGGCCATAATACTGTTGCCCATGCTTAGGCTGCGAGTAAGATGGTTGACCCTGGTAGGGTGGTCCTTGAGATGGTTGTCCTTGACCCGGATGGTACTGGCCACTGCCATATCCGGCAGCACCCCAAGCCACGTTCAATGGAACTGAAGCATCAACATAGGGCTCATTTGGCAAAGAGGTATACAAATAATGATTGACAGGATCATAATAGGGGCTCTGCCCATCTGGGTTCTGGACATTGTGCAAGTACTGGGAATATGCCCCCCAGCCGAAAGTGCATTAGAAAAAGGTGGGGCACTACTTGCAGGATGTAAAACTTTAGCAGTATGTGTCGATGGACCACTTTGTACTGGGCCTCGAGATGGGCCTGCAGCGGAAGTGATTGTAGAAGACGCTGTAACAGCAGTAACAACTGGAGTTGATGATGCGACACAGACGGTCGGATTGGTTGGGACTGCTGTAACAGCAGTATGGTGAACTTGGGAAACAAATGGTCCTGTGGTAGGGACGATGTTTTGATCCCACATAGAAGAGGAAGTCGCAGAGTTCATAGCATCCCTTAGAGATCTATAATGCGCTGACACTGTGATACCGAGAGGCATGACAGTGTAAGGCGTAGAGATAACCGGGGATGTAGCCGCAATGGGAGTATCAATACTGGACATAACGGGCATCCCACTCGACACAGGAGATGTATCCTCCATATCGGAAGAAGCCATCGGAGATGCAACACCAACAGGAGTAGTGGGAAAATCCTCTTCAGAGGATTCCCAAATAGGGTTCCAAAACAAGTCGTAAAGCTCGTCCTCTGGAGCACGAGAGTTCAATGCTTGGACACTCAGAACAATAGGAAGAGTGACGCCACAAACCGATGTCTCAGGGGCAACAGAAGATGGAGACCCTTGGTCACTTGGGACATGAGACAGGATCGATGGATCCGCCAGGATGATCAAACAAAGACCCTAAGCAAACTAATGATATGAGACCCTACTCAAAACTAAACGCAAACAAGATCTACCAAGGTGAATGTTATCGTGGCCGAATAAATTTTTATGACATTAGGACACAACTTTATTTTTTCATGTTTTAAGAGTCGAGAAAAGGACAAAAGATGACTCTAGTCGTCTTCGAATTTTTAAAGAGCCAGAAGTGACAAATGCTCAATAGAGCCTTTTCTTTTACAGAGT
>APFE031323784.1:0-46522 GCA_000404065.3 Pinus taeda | reverse complement strand
TTTATGACACAGTCATTCACTCGATTTATAACTTTGCTGAACAAGTTGGCTCGTGATGAGACCCCTTGCCTCTTGATTCTAACAATCTTGAGTCATTGCCCTGTTGTCGTATGCAGTATTTGGCAAAGTCAGCAAGTTATAATATCTGTGATTATGATAAGCCGGCTCGTGATGAGACCTCTTATTCTTCAAGATGAAGTGTATCCTTGAATTGTTCCTCTGAAAGTTGCGATTTCCTTAGCAGGGAGGAAGTCATTGTTTCCTTTAGATAGCACTGGACGACAATGATAGAGTTTTTGGAAGTAGCTGTTCTACAGAGAATCTTTATTTTGTTATTGATACCCTTCATTACACTGATATAAAACAATTTCTTCACTAAAGGTTATTTTCATCAAACTTTATGAAGTTGAAACTAGTGTCATATTTAGGTTAGAGTATTTAACTATATCTTTCAATAATAAAGATCAATTTTCCAAAATATTTGCTATTTATAGAAGCGAAAAATCAAAATCTGAAAGAGAGTTGGTGTCTTTTTCGTAAATGCCTAATGTAACCATTCACCACTGGTTTTATTATAAAAAAGAAAAACTACTACTCTACAAAAATAGAAGAATAATCTTCTATGGAAAATATTTCTTAAGAATTTGTCCATTGACAGGCAAAGAGTCTCTTTTACCTGCTAAATTCTGTAACACAAATGTCAATGGACCTAAGACTTCTACAATTTGAAAAGGACCAAGCCACATTATTTGAAATTTTGTATGTTTCCCCTTTTCTTCATGTGCCTTGTCCCATTTTAAAACTAAATCTCCCACCTGAAAATCTTTTTTGGTCATTATATTTGAATCAAAAGAGGATTTTACTAGTGTTTGATGATGAGCATGTGTTTTTTTAGCTTGTTCTCGTTGTTCTTCTAATTTGATTATTTCCATTTGCCTTAAGTGTAATGAGGAAGTTGGTACTTCATCAATGTATTGAACTAAAGACAAAGAAGGAATTGCTAACTGAGTTGGAAGAACTACTTCTCTCCCATCAACTAAATTAAAGGGAGAAGTGTCGATGGAAGCTTTTCTCGTTATTCGGTCTGCCCATAAAGCGTATATTAAGGATTTATGCCAATTTTTATGATTTTGGTCTGCTGTTCTTTTGATAATCCTGATTAGGTTTTTGTTTGTAGACTCGGCTAACCCATTGCCCTGTGGATAATAATTGGCCGAATATTTAAGTTTGAATCCTCTTTTAAGTGCAAATTCAGTCATTGCATTTCCAGAAAAGTATGATGCACTATCGAACATTAAAGCGGAAGGTAATCCAAACCTGGTGATTATGAATTGATCTATGAACTCAATGATATTTTCAGCATTAGTTGTCTTGAGTGGAACTGCTTCTACCCACTTAGTAAAATAATCTGTAGCTGTAAGGATATATCTATGCTGCTTGGAAGAGTGAGGAACGATCTCACCTATTATGTCCAATCCCCACTGACTGAAAGGTTGGTCGATGTTAATTGGTTGTAGTGGTAAGGATGGCTTCTTCTGTCTCCCAGCAGTAGTTTGGCAGGCTTGACATTTCCTCACGTAACTATGCGAGTCTTTGAATAACGTGGGCCAGTAATATCCTGTGCGCAAGATTTTATGTGCAGTAGCATCTCCAGCATAATGTCCGTTTGCTGGCCCATCGTGGAGTTCCTGCAAAACTTTATCAGCTTTATATTTCTCAAGACATCTAAGGAGAACAAAATCGTAATTCATTCTAAAAAGAATATCATTTATGAGCTGATATTGTTTGGCTTTTAACCTTAGAGTTCTTTTCTTAGTATAATCGAGGTATGAAGGAGCATATCCATTCTTAAGATAATAAATGATATCAGCATATAATGAATCTTCATCGTTTAGGCTTACCTCACACACTTGTACCTCTACAGATGGAATTTCAGAGATTTGCGATGCTCCAGCCAGCATTTTGCAAAAGCCTTGACCTCTTACAATATTTGCTGGTCTAATTTCTATGTCATATTCTTGTAAGGCAGTTACCCAATTGGTCCTCTTCTCACCCACATCCTTTTGTACTAGAAGATTCGTTACCACTGGAAACGGTACTACAATTTTAGTATGGGTTTTGAGTAAAAAAGGTCTGAAGTATTTGATCGCTTTGAAAACAACATAAGCCTATTTCTCCACATATGAGTAATTTAATTCAACACCCTGCAAATTTGAACTGAAAAAAACAATTGGTGCTTTTTCCTTTTCTTGATTCGTTTGAGTGAGTATTGTAGCATATGACCTATCTGAGGCAAATGTGTAAATATAAAAGGCTTTGAAAAATTCGGAGTTGCTAAAGATGGAGCATTAATAATAGCCTGTTTGATCAGGTTGAACGCTTCTTGTTCATTTTGGCCCCATTTAAAATTAGAGTTCTTTTTTATCATGGTTTGTAAAGGAGATACGATTCGTGAAAAATCTGGAACAAATCTCTTTACAAAATTGATTTGACCAAGGAAAGATTGCATGGATTTTTTGTTATGAGGTAGGGATATTTTAGAAATTTCTTTGATTTTGTCAGAGTCGATGTGAATTCCAGATTTTGGCATTATGAATCCTAGAAGTTTCCCTTCACTTAATGTGAAAAAATATTTCTTTGGGTTAAGTGAAATTCAGTACCTTAAACATCGTTGGATGATTTGTTTCAAGTCTTTGAGATGGTCGCCTCGTTTCTTAGAGTACACGGTTATATCATCCAAATAAATTACTATAGATTTATTGACTAAACCTTTAAATGCAATGTCCATGGCTCTCTGGAATGTGGCACCAGCATTAATCAAACCAAATGGCATCTTTCAATATGCATATGTGCCCCATTTAATTCTGAATGTGGTCTTCAATTGATCATTAGGATGTACCAGAACTTGATTGTATCCTAAAAATCCATCCAAGAAAGACATTAATTCTGAGCTTGCCACTGCCTGCAATATCTGCTCCATAGGTGGTAAGGGAAAATTGTCTTTTTGACAGGCTTTGTTAAGATTGCGAAAGTCAATACAAATCCTAATATCTCCGTTTTTCTTTCTAACAGGTACCATATTGGAGACCCATTTAGAATGTCTGACGGGAAAGATTATCTTGGCTTTCAATAGCTTATTAAGTTCGATTTTTATCTGATTTTCTAAGTTTGGATGAATCTTTCTCAACTTTTGTTGGACAGGTTTTTCGTTATCAGTCATTGGAATAGTATGTTGGATGATAGAAGTGTCGTATGTTTTGAGTTCATCATAATTCCAAGAAAAAACGTTTTTGTATTGTCTCAAAAGACGGATATATGCTAGTTTTTCTTTGGGGGCTAGGCCAAGGCCTAGATTTATGTTTTGGGGTTTGGCATCGGTTCCTAGGTTTACCAATTCATAATTCAAAGTCGAACTTTGGAGCTTCGAATTGGTAGACCTTTTAAACCGATCTTTCAAATCGTACAGGTCTTCTAACTTGACCACTGATTTAGGTATAGCATTGTTAGTGCTATCTTGTTGTAATTGTCGATCGTGTTGATCTTCGTCGACTATTTGGTTGGAGTAGGATCCTTCAGAAGTAAGGAAATTTACAATATCAGGATCGTCGTTGAATATTCTCCAATTTGTGATGTTGTCAGGAATAGAAGGTCTAAAGATTAATTCTATTGAGAATCTATCTGGACTAAAATCTTCTGAAGGAATGAGCTTAGAAGCTACATTAGCTAAAAGGTCAGCGATTGCATTCTAGAGTCTGGGAATTCATGAAATATTGAATGCTATAAAATGCTCAGTCAGATCTTGAACTAAAGATTGATAGTGTTTTAAATGACCTGACAAGCAATGTATAGTATTTCGTACCTATCTGACTACAATTTCAGAATCTCCGAAGACTTGGAGGTACTTTATGTCTAGCCCGTTTGCTTTGTACAACCCTTCGACTAAAGCCTCATATTCTGTTGTATTGTTGGTACAATCAAATTTGAGCCTGCATGTTAACATGATTTTGTCTCCTTCTGGACTAATTAGCACGCATCCTGCTCCTGCTCCTTCGTTAGATTTAGAACCATCAAAAAATAATTTCCAAAACAAAGATTTATTTACAGGTTTATCTAAAAAACTGATACATTTTGAACTATCCGTTTGAGAAAAATTTTCGACTTGGGACAAAACAGAATGTTCTAAATATGGGGATGTATGAGCATTAAAATTGTCGATAAAAGAATCTACTGAATAATTGCCAATTATGCTACTGTTATATGCTACTGGTTCATTTCCCCCTTCTAACTCTGTTACTATGTACTTTTGATGTAATTCTCGTTCAACTTTTATTTGATTTGGCTTACCATTGTAAGGCAGCCACATATGCGACCAGTCAGTTGAGAAGTATCCATACAATTTTTCTGACCAATCCCTGCTAAGAATTAAGCCATAAAATTCAGGGATATCAGCCACTAAAATATCAATTACTTAACATACCTTCGGGTTGGATGACAACCTTATGGTTACTTGATTTAGTTCACCGATGACTTTGACTTGAGACCGATCCAGCTGAACGATGCAAACAACAGATTTCTATGGTTGAACGTTTAATTTAGTGCATATGGACTTCGGTAGAATATTCGATGGCACCTGAATCCACTAAACAATTATGTACATTTTTGTTAAAAAATTCATAAGTAAGGAGGAAAGGGGGAGTATGAGATCTCGATCTACCTCCAATTAAAGCGATGTCATTTGGATCAATGCTGTTAGTCGTATTACTTGGAGTTCTTCCCATGTTCTGAGAAGCTTGAGAAATTACAGCGGCAGGCAAAGGTGCAACTGGCACAGCATGTAATTCTTTCATCATTATCTTTTGTTGATCCTTTAGCTTGCTCAATTCATACAGAGTGATATTTGCCCTATTATTTTTCATGTGTTCTATGATATTGTACTCCATTTCATCCGAAACGATCAGTGTTTTAGATGGAGTAGGTGAATCTGTTTGGACTGGGCTAGTTTGAGTCGCTTTAGATGTCGTTTTCTTTGTTGCGACTTTATCCTTTGTTGTAGAGCCTGCGATCTTTGGTTTTGGGGTAGTTTGGGGATGATCAAGCTGGTTTCTACTTCGTGTGTTAACTGGGAATACTTCTTGATCTTCCTCTTGTGGGAGGATGAAATCCCACATTCCTTGTAATTCTACTACTTCTTCATCATCAGTTTTCCCTTCAGTGGAAATTTCCTCTTCCTCTTCCTCGGATTCAGCATTTTTTATAGCATTGGGTGGCTTTGAATCCATTGACGGGCCTCTTTTAAAAGCTCTGTAGGGCCTTTTTGAAGAAGTTTCTGCTACTTGCTTTTTTATGTCGACCATTTCATTAGACATGGTCTTAAGAACTTTTTTCAATCCCTCCAAATTGAATGGATCTTTTGCTTTTTTTTTCTTGGACTCTTCTTTGAAGGTGACCTTCTTAGACTTCCGGTCTTCTAACGCAAATTTCTTCTCTAAGGCTATTATACGTTTCTCTACTGCTATGGCTTCTTTCATGTTTTCAGCAAGCGTTGTTTTATTAGCCCTCTCCATGAAGATTGCTATGTTTGATGGTAATGCAGTGATATACCATTCACATCACACTTCCTCGCTGGGCTGGGGAGCAGTAGGAATTTTGTTTAAAATCTTATTGAAACGTAGATTGAAATCTTTAATCGGTTCTCTAGATTCTTCCCTAAGGTTGGATAGGTCGTTGATTAACGTTTCCGTAGACCTGTCGTCACCAAACTTGGTTAGAAATTGATCTTGGAAGATGTCCCAACTGGTAATAGATCCAGAGGATAATGAAAATTACCACAATCCGGCTGTTCCTTGTAGGGTATAAGGAAACAGTCGAACAACAACATCTTCATTAGTAATCCCATTGAGGTTGATGGATGGCATAAAGTTGTTTATGTGCTCTTCTGCTAGCATGTCTGCCTCAGGATTGAACTTGGGCAGTGATTTCTCAAGATGGGTCGGTATTTGACTCAAGGGTGGAGGCATTAAGACTGCCCCAGGATTGTTCCATGGAGACTGGGCCATTGTTGAACTGCTAACAAGGGGATTCGTAGAAAATCATCCTTGTGGTTAAGAAGATGAGGTGATTAAGATCGCAGATGATTGAGGAGGAGTTGTAGGGATTCCACTAGGTGGATTGATAATGATTTGGGGTGGTGGAGTAGATGGTTGACTTCGCAGTGGAGAAGTTGAGATGGAAGATGTTGATGAAAGAGTCTTGTTGTCGGACCCTTTAGGTGACTTCCTTGCTCTTTTCCTTTTAGGAAGAGGTAGTTTGGTTGTCCGAATACCGAACTTTTCACTCTTAAGTCTGGTCAGGGGATGAGCAGGGTTATACTGCGAAGTAACGTTTCCCTGAGATTTATCAGATCTTTGAGGGGAAATGGAAAATCGCTAAAGTTTATGAATCAGAGATTCAACTTCAGGAGATTCAATTACAGATTGATCTGAAATGTCAGGATTTGTAGCAGCGGATGATGCTCTAGCGACTTCTAACTCTGGATTTAAGTGTAATGGAGAAGTCGAAGGATATGATGAGGGCGAATTACTCTCAAAATGGTATTTTCATTTGGATTTACTTGCCATTCATAGTTCAGGCCCTCCTTCTAGCGCCAAATATGTTGAAGGCCCCGAAAATTGGGTCGACAACAAGGGGGATACCCGCCCGGTCCGGACCTTGGTTGGAAGCTCATCCGTTTGGCATAGCGGGTCCGACTGGGGATCTGGGACCAGTTTCCCAATTCAGTGTGTGTGTGTGTGAGAAAGAAGGGTGTTTCTGTTCGGATTGGAATACTTCTATTTAATCTAATGCTATGTTATGTAATCTAATAAACAGAAAAACATCGAAATTTATGCTAACCCGGGGTGTGATCTTTCTTCTATGCGATCTAAAAAGATTTCATACAATAATTGGTAATAAAGATCATTCAACTATATAAGAAAAGATTCGATAAAAATGAGCTACTTGGTATTAAGAAGTTAGAAGAAACATTGTTAAACTTATCGCCATAATGAGCTTTCATACACTAACATAAACAAATACTTATCACCGTACAAAAGTGCCATATTGATAACTCAGACATCATCTGTAACATTAAAATAACTAAAAATTTGAATATCACTTTAACGCATAAGCAAAATGGTTAAGAGTAAAGTACCATTTATAACTAGTTCTACTCATGAGCTTCAAGAAATGATTGATTATCTCTCTTGATTTCAACATATACTAATAGTACAGAAGTGCAACATCAGTAGCAGATATCAATTCAAATTTCAATTAAACCTTGTTCCATTCATCACCAAAACCCTCCTCTAAGGGTGCCAAATTGCATGTTCTGAGGACAAGTTTTGAATTAAATTTCTTGGACCCTTCTCTAAATGCATGAGAAGAGTTTACATACTACTAACTTAAATAACTTATTTATAGAAAGAGGATTCGGTTTAAATGACCATCCTTCTTTCTAGAAAAACTATTCTAAATTAAATCTACTAACTATTTCTAAATCTACTCCTTAATGTCGCAAGCATTCAGTATTTTTCTGAGTAGAGTCGGCTAACTGTCTTCTGCCTTTGGTTGCGTTAACGAAACAGAAACGGCAAGAGCTAGCATTCTCTTCTCAGTAAAATTGATGATACGCTTGAGAATCATCCAATGAATATGTAGCATTATCATGTATGCCTGGTAAAAATCCCATTTCAACTTGGTTAACCTTCAGAATGCTTTTGTTTCTAGTTTGCTTCTATCGCTGATTTCTTGCAGTTTTCGGGGCTCGCAGGTGACTGAGAAACTAGGGACCTTCCTTTTTGAACAATTTTTCTTAGCCACGCATGAATCGTGCATCGGAAACTGCCTCTGTTTCTTGATTTGGGCTTCGCTGATGCAGTTTTTTGCCTCTTGCGCCTTTTTCTCTCATTTGGTATAAAGCCCAAAATTTGTAAAAATAGTGGTTCTGTGAGCTCTTGACCCTAAGAATTAAACTGTTTGTTTCTGGTATCAGCGTCTTTCAGTATTCATTTAACCATGACTATACATGAGAAATCTGTGATAGATGCCTCCGAAGAGTTCTGCGGCTCTTTTTCTTCCTTGAGTGGATTAAGTATGCCTTCCGAAATGTACATTGGAGCGTTGCCTTCCCTCTTCTTTATTTTCTACATAATTCTCTGTATAATGCTTCGTCCTTCTTTCCTACAATTTACATTGAGGTAGAAGTAATGATAAAGGACTAATAATAGGAAAAAAAATTAAATGCCGAAGATATACAAGACATGCCACCTTACGTGAGTTTTTTTTTTTGAAAAACACAACACCCTACTTCATTAACCACTGGCAATAACCCATTAATTCGCATTAAAATACATGACCAACTCTTGGCTAAAGAGTTTTCTCAAAAAATGAGTTAGAACCAACTGCGATGGAGGAGTCCCGCGTTTTTGCTTTGCGATGTCGCAGATCGCAGTATCGCAATATCACAATGTCGCAATATCATTGTGTTGTTTTTATCGCAGATCACAGTATCGCGAGTTTGAGGTGTCGCAGTATTGCGGTATCGCAATATCGCAATATCGCAGATCGTTATAATTCTTGTGTAATTCTTGTGATATTTGTGATGTGCGATACGCGATATCGCATATCGGCGATGTTTTCAAGTTTTTCAATGTGAGTGTTTGTCTTCAGTATATGCGATGCGATGAAGTTTCGCGTCGCAATATCGACTTTTATCATTTTAACTCTTTGGAAGGTGTATCCTATCATCCTTTGCGTGATGTGATATCCTTTAATGAGTAAATTTAATTCTCTTCATTATGAAACTTATGTTTTCTTGAATTTTCAAGGTATTTTCCTAAGTCCATGATGTTGTAGGTTTCATCTAAAAAGAAAATGTAACACTAACTAATTTTTTTTTAGGTTCCCCACTTATTTAGTATTAGCAATAATACTTCATAAGGAGGGGGGTTGTTGGTGGCCACAACACCTTTCTATCCTTGTGGTTGTTTCCCTTTGTATGGCTTTTTCTTCGCCATTAGAGCAAGATCGACACTCTGTGGTCTCAAATTATGTCGTCGCTCTTCTTCTTGTATCAGGATTCCTATTATATCTTTAATTGTAGGGTTTTGTCCCTTGTAGACAAGCCTATGAAGAACATCTGATATTCATCCGTCATCCCATTTAATGTAATTGCGATAAGATCAGAATTATAGACCTTCTCCCCAATGTCACCCAATCTGTCCTTCAGGTCCTTTACCCGTGCAATGAATCTAGCAACAGATTCATTCTCCTCCATCCTCATGGAAAGAAACTTGCCTTTGAGTGAAAATATACGATTGGTGTTCTGTGTGTGGTAAAGGTTCTTGAGTGTAGTCCATATCTCACTGGACGATTTACAATCTATGATATATGGGATAATGTTGTCTTTAACAGGCATCTTCAATAAGACTTTATCCTTATTCTCCCTTTTATCCCAATCTTATACCAGTGTTGTCATACCACTTGGTGAAATGGTCGGCTTCTTCTCACTATCGTTGATGATCGACCATGAGCTCGATCCTTTAAGAAATGTTTGTAGCTTGAATTTCCAATTGGTATAATTGGTCCCATCGAGTTCATTAGTCTCGTTGAGATAAGCTTCTGTGAAATTGTTCATTTTCGACTAATTGGATTCCAGATCCCTCCATCTCCAGTCAATTCTAACCAGGTGAACGATTACATGCTACAGTAGAAAAATTAATCTCAAAACATGCCAGAACCTTTGAATCGATCATTAGATCTGCCGCCAATCTACCACAATCTCTGTGTCTACAACTCAAATCCACCACCAAACTAGCAAGATCTCATGCACAAAACCATAAAAACACATCAACTCTCCTTCACAATGAAAACCCGTGATTTTTGGGTGCGATGATCAAAATAACTCTAAGGAAAGGCAGCTCACCACGGGTTCGACCCCGAAATCCATAATGGTCATCGCTTTTGTTACACCAAAAAATGCGATGATCGCTTTGTGATCAACTCGAGATACATTAAGACCTATGAGAAAGAAAATTTCTCCTATGAGTAAGGTATGTCGCTCTCAACTACCTAGACTCTGAAACTGTGAGCACTGAGACTCCTATGTTGCCACTGGGGTGTTGTAGCCATGAAGTCTTTGTAGCCACTAGGCCTCTAATGTAGCCAATAAGGCTCTATAGGTAAATCAAGCTCACCAAATCTGAACTCTCATACCATGTTAAAAAACTAGAATGAAAATAAATGAATTGAATTAACGAGTAGCTCACAGGGGAGCAAGCTGCACCTGGAGTCTGCAAAAACTAGAGCATACACTCTCCTATCAATTAATCAAAGATGATTCAATAACTACATCACAACAGAATAGGGAGGTGAGAATAAAATCCTACAACCTAGGAACTAATCCTAAATTAAGGAGTTACGTTACAACCATGTAACCATTTCTCCATTAATACACTATAATATTATTTATTTTCAACTTAATTGTCACATTATATAAACACATTCTTATTTCAATAAGGAACAATTAGCATAATCTAGCTAGGTTGGTCTAGGGGCATCTATTAGCCAAAAACGTGATTGACAATTATAGGTCAATAAATTTACTCGAGGATGTTGGTTTCATTAATTTTCAGTTAGTTTGTAATATCTAATTTTCCTAAGTTGTGATACCTATAAGGTCTCTATATAGTTAAGAGGTTGTGATGAGTGTCATTTGCTTGCTATGTAATAGAGTAGATTTGTAAATTTAGTAAATTGTTGGGATTGAGATGTGAGGATTGATATGAGAGTATTTTCTTATGTAATTGAGAAAATTAGATAGTGGAAGAGGGCATATGTGTGACAGTGAGAGAGAGATAGAGTGATGAGGTCATAGAAGACCAAGAGGATGATTGTGTATCCACTACTGCATACTTTGTAATAATCCATTTTTCTTTAATTCAATGGAGTTGAATTCCACTGTGTTCCTTTTAATTGTGTGACAATTGTGATACTAGGGTGTTGAAACAAAATCGATAATTGTATATTATATTGTAAGAGAAGTGTAAAGTGTGGGAGAACCAGTCATTGTTCCAAGGATGGGATCGAACTTGAGTTTTAATTATTTGATGTAGAGGTGTTCCATGGAAGAGATGAAACATCACATAACTGAGAATTCTAATAAACTAGTGAAATCCAATGAGTTGAGAAATTTTTGTCAATTAAGAATTCCTTTTAATTATGTGACAATTGCGGTAGTTGAGTGCTAAACCAGATCAATTGTGTATTTTATTCTAGAAGAAGTGGTTAAGTATAGGAGAACGAGTCGTGGTTCCAGGGATGGGATCCAACTTGAGGTTTAAGGATTTGATGTAGAGGTGTGCCATGGAAGAGAGGAAACATCACATAAAAAAGAATTATAATAAACAAGCAAAACCCAATGATTGAGTAAGTCTTGTCCATTGATAGAGACAAATTGTTAACTCACACTTGACATCTGTCATCTTGGGCATCGCCTTAACATAATTTCTTGCAATAACTTCTCTTTCAAAATTCTCAATACCTGACACCTCTTCATGTTTGATAGCCTAATATCTCTACATACTTGATATCCTAATATAACCATTGAATTGACATCTAATAATGCACAGTCACAAGTGCTTAGTCATATGATTTGATGTAGTTGGCATCGAGAGATAAACCCTAGGAAATATTAAGTTTTATGGGTGAACAACATTGGCATTGTAGTTCAAGGGTTGATCATGTCAAAGGAGTGTTGAGAACCTAAATGCAATCAAGAACCATAGGATATTTAAGCAATGGAGCACATAGAGGTGCACCATGGAGGAGAGGAAACATTGGATAGTAGAAAATCCTAATCAACGAATGAAATTGAATGAGTTGAGTAAGTTATGTTAATTGGCAAAGACAAAATTTAAACTGACACTTATCATTTGTCATCGCAAACATTTCCTTATTGGGGATTCTTGAAAGTACTTTGTTGTTCAAAAGAATTAATACTTGATACTCTCCACATATGATATCCAATATCTCTTTGAATTTGATAACTCAATATCTCTCTACATCTAATAGATCTATACACTTTGCTTCTAATAATTGGACAAAATTTGTGTCCAATAGCCCATACCTCTTTTTTTATGATAGTCTAATACCTCTACACACCTGATTTTTTGATACAACCATTAAACTAATATCCAATAGTGCATGCCATGAGCGCTCAGTTGTATGATTGGACGCAACTTACCACAAGAGCTAAGCACTAGGAAATTGTCAGGTTTACACATAAACATCATTCGCACTATAGTTCAAGGATTAATCATGTCAAGTCAGTGTTGAGGACCCAAGTGTGATCAATAGCTAGAGGTTCTGTAAGAAATAGATCATCGATCTAGATAGAATCATAGAATCATCATCAATGTTGTATCAAAGCAACATGTTCTCTTTGAAGAAATGGCATAGAGACAAAGATAAGAAAGAATAGCTCGAGAGGTAGGATGAGGAATATTTGTAGCAAATGCACCTTTGCAATATGAGGCATATCCAAGTGAGCTTGGAAGGCATGGAGAATGCTCAAAGGCGAGGAACTGAAATAGGACATGTTAGTGATGGGATGAAGTGCATGAAAAAAATAAAAGGAAAGGAAAGGAAGAGTTGTAACTAAACTTGGAGAATTTCAACAATCACATGAGACAATTGTTATCTTAATTAAATGTTGTGAAACTCTTAGTATGATTTTATTTATTTATTTATTTATGTTTTTTTTTTTAACCTGTATGTTGAAAAATGTGCAACAAGAAATGTTAAATTTAGAATGTGCTAAAAATAGATTTGCTAAAAATAGCATGTCTAAAAATAGTAGTTTGGCAAGTGAGGTCATTAGCCACAATTGGTGAGAGGTGAAACTGCTAAAAATAGAATCTTCTAAAAATAGCATTTAAGGGTCCCTTCCTATTTTTAGCAGTCCCTGGTCTAACTATAGGAAAATTTGGTCTTAACAACAGATTAAAATATTAATTAATTAATCTCCATAAGTTAATTAATTATGGAAAATTAAACTTGAAGTCTTTGTAAGATCATGCAATTATTTTCTCACTTGATTTAGGAATTTATCCCTTGATTAAAGGAGATAAGGTTCAATTCTATAATGACATAATCAACTGACTTAGTTTAACTAGTCAAGTCCAGTTAGGTTATTTTAACAAGTTGTTAAAATAATAAAATATAGTTTGTTAATGCTTGCATGCATGTGACAACAATTATTTTAGATAACTGAGGATTCACTCATGGATAATTGTTGCATGTCAGTTCAGACAAAGACCCAGTTGAGATTAGAATAGGGACAATGTACTATCAGATGCTTGGATATTTCTATTAAGTATTCCTTGCATGAAGAATGATCTATTTCCAAGAGAAATACATATTATAGGAGATTGGTGGACTTGTGGCCTATATATTGAGGCCTAGGTAGTCTATGATTTTCATCTTCTGATTGAAGATCATCAGGATCTTCTAATTACAGAGAGAGAAAGATAGCTATTAAGCTGATTCTTTTTGTAAATTGTTGAGGATCTACACTTGATTGATAATACATGGTTGGGGTATTATGCTAGTGCTTTCCCCTGGATATATCTTGTGTTATGTGTGATTATTTCTCTTGATCAATTATGCATGTTTCTACTTGATGTTGCTCATGAATTCAATTATGCTTCCGCTTAATGTTTTGCAAAAGTAGAACAAGTATTATGCTTTAAGACATTGCATATATCAGGTTGTTCTATAGGTGAAATTTCTACATGGTATTAGAGCTAGCTGATTTGTGGAAAAGTTTTACAAAATTCTACACTATAGGCAAGAGTTAGGAATCTAGTACTTCTGCATTCATTGTTTTAATATTAAGAAGCCTTAAATGCCATTGTTGGAGATGTATTTTGACATGCATTATGTCCTTATTTTTTACTACTCTTAAACAACTCATGTATGCCTATACTTTGTAAGATATATATTGTGGAGTTATGGACTATTTTATGAAGTAGATGGTGTCTCTCACACGCTTATTGTTTTAGTTATGCATCTCTCATTCTATGATCACTTATTAGATCAACACACTAACTATTTTGGAGTTGTTTTAATAAGTTAGACATTTTTTGTTGTCATGGATTTCAACTAATTGTTTCCATGATTTTGTAGTTGTGTGTTTATCAGATCATTATTTCCTATTTCTCATTTGTCTTTTATTACTAGCTAGCATAATGTATATTATTTTCATCCTAGTGTATTTGGTTAGTTTTAGCTTAGAATCCATGTATCCCTATTATGACGATCATTCATAACTCAAAGAATTATTTTAAAATCAAGAATGGTTACTAGACCATAATTTAGATGGGTCTTTTATCCCAAATGTTGTGAGGTCTAATTGGGACGTCATACTAAAGAGAACCTCTTTAATGTCAATGGGACACTTACCCCTATAAATAGTAATTATGGCCTAGAAGGAGTCCCCAAATTAGATGGATGGTAGGACCCATTGATCATAACATTCAAATATTACTAGAAATGAAATTCCCACCCAACAACCTCTTACCCCTCTATACATTATAAAAAGAAACAACTAAAGGGTCAACTATGTTTTTGTGGATTGGGTAGTAGATAAAGATACACATATGATCGGGAAAATTTCAATGAAAGCAGCATAAGTGACACTGACAACCCCAAATAATTACAATCTTCATAGAAAGGCTCAAACGCCTAATATTTTGTTGCATGCCAAAGGAAAGACTTTGCTTAGATAGGTGTTCCCCCAAACTAATATCGGTATTTTTAATTATACTTCCAAAGTAGATCCTAGTTCCTCAAGTAGCATTAAAAAACCTATAGCTCTTCCATAATGCACCAAGCCATCCACCTCAGAACAAAGTAGTCACCCTCCAACCTCTACTGATGGTAACTCTCTGGAATACAATATGATTGAGGACATGGATAAGACTCAAGCTAACATTCCTATTTACAATATCTGCAATTTACCATGCTCATGAGAGCTTATCATTAAAACTTTCAGCCTTCTTCCAAATCAAAGCCATCATTGAATTCTGAAACTTCAGGGAAATCTAATACTCCAACTCAGAGTGGAATAAATGTTGTCAAATTTTCTATGAATCTTGATAGTACTGGAATTCACTAAAATTCCTAGGCTTTACCTTTCCTCTTAATGTTTAAGATTTTCAATCATAATATTCACGATTGGCTCATTAATTCTGGAGTCTCGTTTAATGTCATGTCATACTCTGTATGTAAAAAGATTAATGCTAACCTAGCAAACATGTATAACAATATATTCAGTTGGACGGGAATAAAATTAAAGTCATTTGTGAGGTGAAGGATGTATTGGTAAAATTATCTTTTTCCCCCAGGATACACCAAGTAATTAATATTATAGTGGTTGATATACATGAGGCATATGGTTTGTTGTCGAGAATAGATTGGTCACAAAAGTTACACATATATTTTATTTTAGATTGGTCTAACCTGTGGCTATCATACAAAGGAAAGAGCAAGAAAATAAAGGTAGATATTAAACCACATGAAATATAAGGTGACAGAGATAGAGAGGCCGAGTGAACTAATTAATTTTGTACACTCCACTTTGGGAAATTTATATTTTGAAGTTGATATTAGCTATTATCAAGCCCATCCATCTCTTTTTCATCAGAAACCTAGCTTGATCTCCTTTAATGTTCATTGACTAATGAAAATTAATTAGTTGTAAATAAGATAGCTATACTAACCTAGGTGTAAATACTCACAATTTTATTGAGTTAGAATTTGATACTAACATTTCTACATTGTTTTTTTATTATTTTGAAACACAAGGTAATAATATAGCTATACTAACCTAGGTGTAAATACTAAAATTTTTATTGATTTAGAATTTGATAATAACATTTCTACATCATTTTTTCGATGATTTTGAAACATAAGGTAATAAGATAGCTATACTAATGTAGGTGTAAATATTGACAATTTTATTGAGTTAGAATTTGATACTGACATTTCTACATTAATTTTTCGATGATTTTGAAACAGAAGGTGAAGCTAGCGCAAGGTCTATCCTAAACATTATTTTTTGATGATTTTGAAACACAAGGTGAATCTAGTGAAAGGTGTATCCTAATCGACCAACACGAATGGAAAACCATGATATTATGGAAATTAGATTGTATTCAAGGTACAAAATTTTAGTTATGGTTTACCTCCACATCGAAAATAATACTGCAAGAGGTATAGATGCCCATGTTGTCTTTTATAGTGTTAAATATTATACTCCATTCCTCTTTTCTTAAACCTTGTTGCCAATTCTCCGTTAAGTACAACTATGGAGAACCCCATCTTCTTTCTCCAAGCAATCTTCTAAATCTACTTCTATTCTTTTGAATCCAAACAATCTTTAAATGAGTAGTGACTACTTTCTTATTTCTTTTTCTTTATAATAAAATTATTCTTTTTATATTAATAAAACATTATTTTTATATTAATAAACACAAAATCAATGCATCATTTCTTAAATAAATTACTATCGTGACAAAATCATATTCCCCACTATAATATTTCAATATTGAACAAAGAAAAAAATATACATATTGTCATTTAAAGTAATACAATTAAAAAAATATATATATTTTTTTCATTTTCTTTCTAAACATTTTTTTAGACTATTTTGGGCTTTTTATTAAATGATTATGTTCATTCTAAAGAAGATTGCATCTCAAAAGATTTGATCATTGTGGTCTTTTGGTAGATGTGGAGTTAAGATAAGAGATTGCATTTCAAAAGATTTGATCCCCTGGTCCTTTGGTAGATGTGGAGTTAAGATAATTGTTAATTTCTTTTTAACTTAGAGGAATTTGGCACATGACACCTTCCCTACCAATAAATTATTAGATGGACTCACATTACTTCCAACAGCAATTGAGCACCCCACTCAAATTAATTAGTTAATTATATTTTTACTTTATGTTTTTATTTTATTTTATTTTAATTTTTTGTAATAATATAGTCAAAATATTTATTAATAATTAAAATTATTATATTTATTTTGATTTTTATAGTACTTAACTAAGTGAAATGTTAAATAGAAATTTACATTACAACTTTTACTTTTGAATTAGAAGACACCATTATCAAATACAATAATTTTTTTATTTATGAATTTTTAATTAAATGATTGTTAAATTATTTCAATCTTTTAATTATGAAATTTTTAATTAAATGATTGTTAAATTATTTCAATCTTTTAATTAGTTGAAGGAATTGATAACCCCATAACTATAAGTCAATCTTCGGGAATTTAAAAAAAAATCAAAATCATAATCTTATGTTACTATTTCATGAACATACAAAAGAAAATATGGATAATATGCAATAGAGTTTACACAAATATTCTTGTAATAACAAAATCCAAGAAAACCTTTCCAATAAGGACTTTCATTTTACTTAATGATTCTTAAATATAGATAGAGTCAATCGTTCGGCCTATAAAAATTCAAAATCATAGAATGATGTTACTATTTAATCAACATAATGGAAAAATATATGGCTGATGTGCCCTTGACTTTATATAAATGGCCACCCATTTACATAGAGGTGTGGCCATGAGTGCCATGCCAACTTTCATAGCCCGGAGATGTGCTTTCTGATTTGAATTTGTATTTGGAAGGGTTAGAGAGACAAAAATTCAAGTACAATCCACATGACCAAATTCTCTATTTCACTGTTGGCAATGCTGAATCCAACTCGGTATTTGTAGAGGTGGTAGTAAGCTCTCAGAACGTCGAAAGCATGTTTCTTGGAGGAGATGGGAACATTGTTGTCTAGTTCAAAAACTCCCAATTTCTTTCTTTCATCTTTTCCTCTATCATGCTCTTTATGTGATTGAGAGCATCTTCTTTACCATGACTTCGCTCAGCCTGCATTCACCTTCAAAAAATTCAACATATACCTAGGGGGAGCATGGTCAGTATTCAATGTTTATACTCAGTCGATTAGATATACAAAGGGAGAGAAGCCTTATTCAACATTGGTCAACCCCTTTACCCTTGATGTCAAAGGGGGAGAGAAGCTTGGTGTTTGGAGAATTCTTCGTGACTTGGTATATCTACAAATGTGCTTACAGGTATCTACAGGTGGTGGTGACAAACATCAAAGTGTTGGTTGCCATCCAATCCAAAAGGGGAGATTGTTGGCATTACGACAAATGTGTTTTCCTTGATGGAGACCTACTTAATAAATATGTCAACATGATAATAGCAGGATAAGTATTCAGGCCAATACAAATATGACAAACAACTTGGACAAAGTAATATCAATACAGAGATAGCGGAATGATAAAGATAACGTTCTAAGAAGTATACGTAGGTCCTGTGAATAAAGGTTGTGTCCATACGCGTGTATGGTGAAGAAAGGTTGCATACAATTTCTGCACCATGATATTCTAAATACCATGGGTCTTTGCCATGGTATTCAACCATAGTAATGACTGTGACAACGGATATTTGATTTTGTCAAAGAATACCATCGACAT
This sequence comes from Pinus taeda, assembly GCA_000404065.3. Lineage (NCBI taxonomy): Eukaryota > Viridiplantae > Streptophyta > Pinopsida > Pinales > Pinaceae > Pinus > Pinus taeda. The sequence continues at coordinate 27,912 of APFE031323784.1, read as the reverse complement.
AACTACGCAATTAGCCTTAGGTATTGGTGAAAGCCTAAGCTATATAAGGAGATGGAGATCAAAGTGATAAGTGTGCATGATTTATTTAATAATGAATTGGTTGATCTGAATAAGTGTACCAAGGAATGTGATGATGGATCAGATCTCATAGATATGAAATGACTACACATTGAAAAATATGCTTATGGGTTGATGGATTTCTGACGATGATGTTATGGTATGTGTCTTTTACAGTATGTGCCTAGTTTTGGGTTTGATTGATGATATGTTGCATAGAAAATCTATTATTCAGTAGTTATAGATATATAATGATGGGACGAGCCCATACTTTTGTTTATGACTATTATTATTAATACTCCAGCGTTGTGATTAACAAATGTATTATTGACAATAATCTGGGATCATTGCTTATATGAATAACACTAATCAATCAGATATTTCTGGATGTTTGTTGGAAGCATTTATGGTAGTATTTAACATTGCTAGCTTAGCTGTACTCACCTTGGTTATTATTTCTCGCTCGTTGAAGTTTGAAAAACCCTTGACATTTGGTATTTGGTCATTTTCTTTCATGCTCCACAAAGTGTTTACAATGAGGATTTGATCTGTCAAGAGGGTTTGTATGCAATGATGGCTTGCTGTAGAATGATGCCTTGTTCGCCTCTAGTTGTGATTTCCTCTGCCTGGTTAATACTTTGCTCCGTGTACGCTATTGTCTCTGTCGTTTTTTCAACTATCTTTACACTATTCACTGTGGTTGCACTCTGGATTTAACTTGTTGTCGATGCTCTTGTTTCCAGGTCACGTTCACAACGGATCCTAGGCTTGGTTTCGTCCGATTCCAATAAGGTATGTCCTCTCCTCCTTGCTATGCTTACATGCTCAATTTTCAGTGGTGCTAATGTTTGCTGCTCCTTGTGAGCAGGGTTTCCATTTGTATTCGCGACCCAGGTTCGAACCTGAGCCATCAGCACTGACTGTCCCTTGGTAAGTCAAACAGTTCTTCTATTTCCATAGTACTCTGTTGCTTTACACCCTCGTTTTCTAGTAAAGATTTATGACTAGCTTCTGTTGCTACGGTTGCGGGTTGGGGTTTTGGTTCTGGAGCGATTCGAGGGCCAGACTCCATCAATGGAATGGGTAGGGTCGTTCTCTGTTATGAATACCCCGGTTGTAGTCTTTCCTCTCTATTCTTTTAATATAGATAGCCAATAGGTTAGCAATGCAAGGGTTGGCTCCTCTAACTGCTATTTTCCGTTCAGTGGTTTCGGCTATAGCTTGTAAATTGTCTTATTGTTTTTCCCATCAACAGTATAGTCCTACAGGGTCTCAAACCCTAGCCTTGATGTTTGTCATTATGGAAGATGTTATGGTCTCTAGTTGTTGTCTTATACCCTTGAGAACTGTAAATCGTTACTAGGTGCCAACGTTGATTTGTTTTTATATAATGGAAATGGAGAAATGTGTATTACAATGGTTACCTCTGTCATGGGGAATTTCTACTGAGTTCGCATCCTGCTTCCTCTCTGCCTTTCTAGTTGTATGCACCATAATACTGAAAGTAATGTTGATTGTTGGTGTCAATTTCTCATTCTTTGGGATACTCTGCTTTCTGTTCATCGTTCAAATGTGGGCAGCAAATTGTATGCACCATAATACAATTTGTTGTTTAATTTTATCACACTCAGTCATTTAATAGAAATGAAATGAAAAGGAAAGATTGCCTATTACATATGGATTCAGATTCAGGGTTTTGTTTAACAATGCCTTCTGCTATTTAAATTATTGTTCCTCTCTTCTCATCGAAACCTTCAGAATGATTTACATTTCGTATTTGTATTGTTTTCCCACAGTTACCTGAACTATGCACAGTTACGCTTCAGTTGTTTCTTTTATTAGTTACATAACTATTAATTCATTTGGTTCTTCTTACGTTGCAATATTTTTTATATTGACATGGATGTCATTTTTTTGTTCTAAATGGAAGAAACAGTTATAAGATAATTACTTACTAAAAGATAGACAATTGTGACAGTGACCCTAACTAACTATATTGTTCCCTAGCTAATACTGAAATTAAAAAGAGACAACAAGTCCCTACATACTGCTTTGACCAATTAACATAAAGAAACCAATTACTGATAAATATTTCCACCTTGGCAGAGACCAACACCCAGTCATGGTGCCCTTAGCTAGATGCTCCTGCATCAGGCTCCCGGGGTAAAAAGAAATCATGACCCTGGTCCATGAGCTTCTCGACTAAATAACCCACTTGCTCTATTTGCCTAGCGTCATGCCATGAACTGTCCTCATTGGGACGGTTCTTCCACTTGACCAGATATTGCATATACTCTTTTCAACTAGTTCGCTTGGCCACCTGAGTGTTGAGGATCCTCTCGATTTTGAGGGGCTAAACATAAGGCATTTGTCTCATCCAACTCTCACTTCCATCCTGGGTGTCCCGTGTAGGCCGTGTTGTAATATCTTCTTTTGGATTAGCAGTGTATGGAAACAGGTCTGCCACATTAAAGATGGGCGAGATGCCTATTCCTAGTGGTAGTTGTATTTCATAGGCATTCATTGAAAATTTCTAGAGGACTTTGCAGGGGCCTATTGTGTTTCAGTTTGTTATACGCGCCTCTAGGAAAATGCTCCTTGCATAAATGCGTGAGGACTTCATCCCCCACATTAAACTGCACTTCTCTCCATTTCAAATCTGCTCGCTGCTTATATTTTTGACTGTTGTCCTGCAGCTTGATTTTCACCTACTCGTGCAAATCTTTCATCATTTTAGTGAAATCTTCCCCATCAGCACTCCATCTTTCCTGTTTTCCTAGATTCTGCAACTCATGCACTCCGCAAGGATGCATGCCATACAAGATCTGAAAAGGACTGTAACCTGTGTTGCGATTGGGTGAGTCATTATAAGCGAACTCTGTCTGGGCAAGTACTCGATCCCACATTCGCAAATTTTCACCGACCAAACTTCGTAGCAGGTTCCCCAAATTTTTGTTTGCCACCTTTTTTTTTCCGTCAATTTGCGGGTGATAAGTAGAGCTAAAACTTAACTGTGTGTCCATATTCTTCCACAGGGTGCGCCAAAAATGCCCTGTAAACTTCACGTCCCTGTCAGAGAGAATAGACTTAGGTAGACCGTGTAGCCTTATGATCTCTATAAAGAACAAGTGGGCCACGTGAGTGGCATCGCTGGTTTTTCTGCAAGGGATGAAATGCATCATCTTCGAAAACGGGTCCACTACTACCATCACCGAATCATAACCCCGTTGTGTCCTTGGTAGACCCAAGATGAAGTCCAAGTCGACTGAGTCCCACGGTCTACTTGGAATGGGAAATGGTGTGTAAAGTCCCGTATTTTGACTGTGTCCTTTTGCCAACTAACACACTTTACATTTGGTCACAAATCTCTGCACATCCCTTCGCATTCTTGGCCAAAAATAGAAATGGATGAGCTGCTCTAATGTCTTGTCTATACCTAAATATCCGGCTAGACCTCCACTATGTTACTCCCGAATGATATTCTCTCTCATTGAGCAGTCAGGAATGCACAACTGTCCCCCTTTAAACAATAGCTTCTCTTGCAAGTTATAGTCCAACCACGGACTATTCTCCCTCACCAATGGATTTTGACAGGCTTCATACGCCTCCTTGAAATCTGTATCATTCTTATACAAGTCTTTCAAGTGCTTAAAGCCCAACACTTGTATCGTACTCTCCTGCAAGAGTAGGGCTCTTCTGCTCAATGCATCTGCCACCTTTTTGGCCTGCCTGCTAGTGTGTTTCAACAAAAAGGTAAAATTTTGCAAATATTCAACCCACTTAGCATGCTTGTGATTCAGCTTATGTTGTTGCATCACATATTGCAGTGCAAATTATCTGAGAACAAAGCGAACTCATTCCCCAACAAATAGTGTCTCCAGTGCTTCAATGCTTGGACAACAGCATAGAATTCCTTGTCTTAGGATGAATACTTCTGTCTGCTTTCATTTAACTTCTTGTTGACAAATGCAACAGGATTGTATTCTTGGCTAAGTACAGCTCCAATGGCAGTACTAGTTGCATCACAACGAACCTGAAAAAGATTTTTAAAATATGGCAATCTCAGGATCGGTTTTTTGTGATCTTCCTCTTCAACAGCTGAAAACCCCTTTCTGCTACCTCAGTCCAATGAAAAGGCTGACTTTCCTTCTTTACAGTGTCCAACATAGGTGTGCAAATTCCACTAAAATTTCTTAAAAATTTTCGGTAAAAACTTGCCAGCCCATGAAAACTACATACCTCAAACAAACTGGGGATGGCCAGTTGACAATTGCTGCAATCTTCTCTGGGTCCATCTTCAAATCATTTTTTGCAATCACGAAAGCCAGATAAACCAATTCTTTTAGTAGAAAAGTACACTTTTTCATATTTATCAGCAGCTTATTCTGCTACAATTTTTCCAGCACTTTTTGAACATGTCGAAAGTGTTCCTCTCTCGTCTTTCTAAAAATTAATATATCATCCAAGTACACTATTACAAAATTCCCAATGTATTCTTTCAGCATTTCATTCATTAATCGCATAAAGGTACTGGGTGCACTGCTAAGTCCAAATGGCATTACCAACCACTCATACAGTCCTTCATTGGTCTTGAAGGTTGTCTTCCGCTCATCCCCTTCTCGGATTTGAATCTGATGATACCCACTCTTTAAATAAATCTTCGAAAAATATGCTACCCCGCTTAGGCAGTCCATCATGTCATCCATCCATGGTAGTGGAAATCTATATTGGATGGTAATCTTGTTGATGGCCCTCGAATCTGTGCACATTCGCCATTCTCCTCCTTTCTTGGGAGCGAGAACTGTTGGAACTGTGCAAGGGCTCAAACTCTCCCTTATCAACCCTTTATCTAGCAATTCCTACACTTATTTTCTGATCTCCTCATTGTCTTTGGGGCTCATCTGATACACTACCTTATTTGGTAGAATTGCTCCAAGTATAAATTCAATATGATGACTTATACTTCTCTTGGGAGGCAATTTATCTAGCAAGTCATCCACTACTATATCGCTAAACTCCTGCAGAATCTCTTGAATTTCTGAAGGCAAATATGACACCTTTGTGTGTAGCAACATTGTCTTCGCTCTTCTTACAACAACATAGCTTACTTCACTATCTTCAATCTGCTTTAAAAACTACTTTCTGCCCATTAACAACACTCTCGTCCCACTTGTTTCCATTGTCTCTTCTTCCTTGATGGGCACAAGCATGTGCTTGATCCCATCTTTGACAAACTTAGAACAGTTTGTCTTCCCGTCATGTACCACATTTCTATCATACTGCCATGGGCTACCTAGCAGTATGTGACATACATCGATCGACATTATATCACAAATGACCTTATTCTTATATCTGTCGACATGGAACTCCACTTCACATTGCTCATCCACCAATAGCTGATGGCCTTTTTGCAGCCATGATACCTTATAAGGAGTGGGGTGCTTCATCAACCAGATTGTCTGTGCTCCCACTATTGATAATCAACTTACAATATTTTCCATGTGACTTACAAACTGTTCGAAACAAAACTTTCCTTTGAGTTTTTTCAGCTGTTTCTTTAGTTGGCCTTGTTCAAAACTAAGGCTTCGCCTGTTTCTAGCACATTTTTTGCTTCTTGGGGAGGTGCCTCTGCTTCCTTTGGTTGTGTGACATATGCACCTCTCTGTCCATCTCGTTCCTCCTTAGGACACTCAAAAGATCTGTGCCCCCACTTATGGCACCTGTAGCACTGATAGTTAGCTCCTCTGCCTCGTCCATTTCCCTTGCCTCGCTAATATGGCCTACCGCCTCTCGTGTTGTCACCTTTTTTTGCTGTCCCAGAAGCTTTAGAACTGTTGCCTTCTTCATTACTGCTGGCAATTCACCCTCTGCCATAAGACTGCCCTCTTCCTCTGCCAATTCCCCGTCCTCTCCTAGCATTTTGTTTTCTAGCGATCTTCTCCTCTTCTTTCATAGCACTCTGGTATGCTTCCTCTATATTTTTCGGGGAAAGAATACTGATTTCATCTAATTTTTTTAATCTCAAACCATTTACATACTTGGTTTTTTTCTCCGAGGTATCCTCTATATAACCGGCTCTCAAATTTACTCGATATAATTCTTCAGTGTACTCTCTTACTGTCATCCCTTTCTGTTTCAAATTCTACACTTGTCGATGCAGTGCAATCTGGTAATCCTTGGGCAGAATTCTGCCTTTCAGTTTGGCCACCATCCTTGATCATTTGTTTATTGGCAACTTGTTCATCCTCCTTCTCCCCGCTTGGACACTGTCCCACCACAGGGTTGCGTGTCCCTTCAACTTTGTTGCAACAAACTTGACTCTCCGGTCTTCACTGACCTCTTCACCCTCAAAATACTTGTCTTGTTCGCTGATCCAGTCCAACAGAACTTCTGCGAACAAGTTGTCGACATAATTTGGGATTTATGGTTTAGGCTTGCTACTCGCCAATAGGACCGATCTCAACAGTCTCATTTCTGGTCCTTCTTCATCCGATCCATCTGTTGTCACTATGGCTTCTTTTTTGCTATCATCACCTACCTCTGGATCCCTTCTCCTTCCTGCTTCAATTGCCTCCAAACGGGCAGTAAGGATCCTGATTTCTTCTTGCAATCCTTCATCTACTGCTCTCTGAGCACCTCTTCGACATCCTCGTCTTCCAACTTCCATTTCTCAAGAAAAACACTAAATCCTGCTGTCCTAAAAAAAAAAAAAAAAAAAAAAAACCACCAAATCCTACTCTGATACCACTATGATGGGACAAGCCCGTACTTTTGTTTCTGACTATTATTATTAATACTCTAGCATTGTGATTAACAAATGTATTATTGAAAATAATCTGAGATCATTGCTTATATGATTAACACTAATCGATCAGATATTTTTGCATGTTTTTTGGAAGCATTTATGGTAGTCTTTAACGTCGTTGGCTTAGCTGTATTCACCTCGATTATTGTTTCCCGCTCGTTGAAGTTTGCAAACCCTTGGCATTTGGTATTCGGTCATTTTGTTTCGTGCTCCACAAAGTGTTTACAATGAGGGTTTGATCTACGAAGAGGGTTTGTATCCAACGTTGGCTTGCTATAGAATGGTGCCTTCTCCACCTCTAGTTGTGATTTCCTCTGCTTGGTTAATACTTTGCTCCGTGGATGTTGTTGTCTCTGTCATTTTTTCAACTATCTTTACACTGTTCGTTGTGGTTACATTCCATATTTAACTTGTTATCAATGTTCTTGTTTCTAGGTCACATTCACAATAGACCCTGGGCTTGGTTTCATTCGATTTCCAATCAAGTTTGTCCTCTCCTCCTTGCTATACTTACATGCTCAAGTTTTCAGTGGTGCTAATGTTTGCTGCTCCTTGTGATTAGGGTTTCCATTTGTATTCGTGACCCAGGTTCGAACTTGAGCCACACGCGCTCACTGACCCTTGGTAAGTCAAATAATTCTTCTGTTTCCAAAGTATTTTCTTGCTTTACGACCTCGTTTTCTGGTAAAGGTTTACTGACTCGCTTCTATTGCTACGGTTGCACGTAGGGGTTTTGGTTCTCGAGTGATTCAGGGCCCAGACTCCATCAATGGAATAGGCAAGGTAATTCTCTGCTATGAATACCCCGATCTAGTCTTTCCTCTATGTTCTTTTAATATAGATAGCCAATAGGTTAGCAATGTGAGGGTTGGCTCCTATGACTGCTATTTTGCATTTAGTGGTTTCGTCTATAGCTTGTAAATTGTCTTATTGTTTTTCCTGGCAACAATATAGTCCTACAGGGTCTCAAACCCTAGCCTTGATGTTTGTCACTGTGGAAGATGTTATGGTCTCTGGTTGTTGTCTTATACTCTTGAGGACTGTAAATCGTTACTATGTGCCAACATTGATTTGTTTTTATATAATGGAAATGGAGAAATGTTTGTTACAATGGTTACCTCTGTCATGGGGAATTTCCACTGAGTTCACATCCTGCTTGCTCTTTGCCTTTGTAGTTGTATGTCGTAATACTGAAAGTAATGTTGATTGCTAGTGCAGTTGTCTCGTTCTTTGGGATACTCTGCTTTCTGTCCTTGTTCAAATGTGGGAAACTTTGTCTCACCCTGTTAAGAGAGGTCTACTAGAAAACACAGGAATGCAATTTATTTCTTAGATGATACTTAGAAGTGATATTGACTTATCATGGCCCCTAAATGACATTGTTTCTTTGATGACTTTACTAATTGATAAATTTTCTCTGATGACTTTACTGATGAACATGATTAATCCTAATAGTGATAGATGACACTGGTCCAAGGAAACATTTTCTATATCTATCATAGTGCACATTGTTGGCATTTGATTTCTTTAGTATTCCATGTTGCATAATAATCCCCATATTGCTATTTCTAGATGCTCATCGTGATATGGTAAATGATGGCCACTGATTATTATCATGGTCCTACTGCCTCACTATTGAAGTCTTTAGTTTTGGTTATAACTGTCATATTTGTTTCTTGATGTAAAGGTCATGTAAATACCCATGCTGTAAAATTGTTATATTCAATCATGATGGAAATATTGAAGTCCAGTTCATTATGTATGTAATCCCATTATTTTGGGCATTTAATGTAATGATGAGTCTCAACCACGTAACCCCATTATGTTGGGTAGTTGATGTAGGCATGAGTCCTTGGTGGTAAGAAAGGTCGTGTCTGGAGTCATGTACTTCTTTGTATACCTTCAGAAAATTCAACATATACTTAGGGGGAGCATGGTCAGTATTAAGTGTTTATACTCACCTGATCAGATATACAAAGGGAGAGAGGCCTTCATTCAATATTGGTCAACCCCTTTACCCTTGATGTCAAAGGGGGGGAGAAGCTTGGTGTTTGGAGAATTCTTGGTGACTTTGTATATCTACAAATGTGTTTACAGGTATCTACAAGTGGTAGTGACCAAACACCAAAGTGCTGGTTGTCATCAAATCCAAAGGGGGAGATTGTTGGCATTACGACAAATGTGTTTTCCTTGATGGAAACCTACTTAATAAATATGTCAACATGATAATAGTAGGATAAGTATTCAGCCCAATACAAATGTGACAAATAACTTGGATAAAGTAATATCATTCCAGAGACAGAGGAATGATAAAGATAACATTCTAAGAAGTATATGCGGGTCCTGTGAATAGAGGCCGTGTCCATACCCATCTATGGTGAAGAGAGGCCACATACAATTTCCGCATCATGGTGTTCTAAATACCATGGGTCTTTGCCATGGTATTCAACCATAGTAATGAGTGCGACAACTGATATTTGATTTTGTCAAAGAATACCATCGACATAACTACACAATCAGCTTTAGGTATTGGCTAAAGCCTTACTTATATAAGGAGATGGAGATGAAAGTGATAAGTGTGCATGATTTTGTTTATTAATGAATTGGTTGATCTGAAGAAGTGTGCACCCAAGAATGCGATGATGGATCAGATCTCATAGATCTGAAATGACTACACATTGAAAAATCTCCTTATGGGTTGATGGATTTGTGATGATGATGTTATGATATGTGTCTTTTATAGTATGTGCCTAGATTTGGGTTTGATTAATGATATGTTGCATAGAAAAGGTATTATTCAGTAGTTATAGATATATGCACAATTTTTCTTCAGAAAAATCGTGTACATGCATGAATCGGATTTTGGGTAGTTGCGTATCAATTTACATAATGGGAAAATCTGTACGCGGATATGCCTCTTGAAAGGCACATACATACACGGAAGTGTCTTATAAGGGTCGTGTACATATGCTAGGGTTTTGAGGTATATGATGTCTAATCAGTCTTGTTTTGTTTGTTGTTGTCAGTCGATGAAGTCTTCCATGATGATCTATGTTTGACAGTGTTGATTGATGTTGAACTGATTATGCTATGAATGATGTTTCTGTGAGATAATCTATATTTGGTTTAGAGATCGATGACAAGATCAGTATGCATTTCAGTGATTGATTTCAGTAATGTAGTGATTCAGTTTTAGGGTTCAATGTTTAGAGATCTATATGTGCGTTAGTCGAATGGAAAACATGTATTTACATTGGTATGTATCATAATAATAGCGCATATATTTTGATATAAAGTTGACCAGGGCTTGAAGTGACAGGATCTGGTTCCTGTGATGAACAATAGGTGGTTTGACATTTTGATGAGGAGTTTACACTGAATTGAAATGATCTAGTTTCTTTGGTTGTTTGAGATTCAATATTTGGTTTAGTTAATGATTTTTTTATGAAGTTGGTTCAGTGATTTGATACAATGTTGGTTTCAATATTGTTGTCTGATATTTGGAATGGATCTAGCTTGAAATATTCTGAATAGTGATCCACAAATAACATAAGATAAGGGGGTTGTAGCTCCCTTCCTGTAGAAGTTGGAAAATGAGAGAAGGTTGTAGCTTACTGTAGGTGGGTGCCTGCATACTAGTATGAGTATCCACTAGTACAAGTAATGTAAGAAATTTCTCTTTATAATAAAGGAAGAAGTCAGAGACGACAACAACAATGGTTTTTTTCCCACATTGGGTTTCCACCTAAAAATCTTGGTGTTCGTGTGTTGCTTGTGTGTGATGACTTATTATGTTCTTACTACACATGATTATTGTTTAATTAATGTTTACTGAAATATTGATGTACTAGTTCAAGTTAAACAAATGATTAATCAACTCAAATAATTAGTGAACTGGACATATGCTACTTGTCCTCATGTCAGTCACTTACATATGCAGGTTTACTTCATAGCAGTTGTGTATAGAAATTTGAATGAGAAAATAAAAGTTTAAGTAGTTTAAAATATTGATTCACCCCCCTCTCAATATTTTCCTATCAGAAAATTCTCGAGCTCTGTGATTTTCCAGGTTGGTGCAATAGGTGGATGTCTATATGCTTATCATTTGGCATCCGTCCATGTATTTTTCTGTCTTTTAAGCTCACAAGAACTTGTCTAACCATGGGTTGATTTGCAGGAACACTGATTAGATATAGAATTTGTACATTTCAGTATCCATAGAGATGTTTTGATTAAATTTCACAAAGAAACTATAGATTAGAAGTTATGATGAATGATACCTTTTATTATGCCTAACCATGTTCTAGATGGCCTTATAGCTTGGAAATGTAGAAAATGTATATGTGAAAAATATGGAGATGATCGTAAAAGGGATGTCAAAAAGAGGGAAATTCAGGACCTTAACAAGACCCATTGGCAAAGAGATCATGTGGATGTTGTTTTTCTATCGAGCTTGCGTGAAACATCTATCAAATTGCCATCATAACAACATATGAATGTTGTTGATTATAGGTGCACAGTGTGGCTATGACAAATCCATTTGAATCGAGACCTAAAGTTCATTCATAGAGAACCTTTAGTTTAAATGGAAATTGAATTTACTCAAGTAGTATGTTGAGCGAAACACTAGATCATTTTATTTCTAATGGTTTCGTCACTTTGAGAGAAATTTCCTTCGGAGAAGGCATAAATGAACCCATCAGTACAACTCCTGGTATAGGCACCACCATTGGGGGAGGATTGGACAGGTCGTCATTCTATTGATGATAAGGTGCATTTGTATTGGTCACATAATTATAAAAATAAACTTCATCACTTGCATTTCTTGCACCTCTTTGACATGTTTTGGGTGTCTTCTGCGTAGGTGCTTATGTACAAGTACGAGTACCTGGAAAACCTTTTCGCATCCAAAAATGCATGTTTTTTGGATGGAAGCTTCTCAACGCAATTATGATCCAAAGAATCAGATATTGTTGCTCTAAAAGGGTGGTAAATATCTCTACCAATGAAATAAAGAACAATGAATTTATTTTCACGGGATACCTAGTGTTTGGTTTTCATAACTGAATGTAGACATTTGGTTCGTGTTATAAATCTTTTGTCATAGATCTACTAGAATCTCGTCTATAGTTTTATTTGTTTCTTTGTAAAATTACTTAGTGAAATGTATGAATAACCAATTAATGAAACAATATACTATATTTATCTAACAATATTCCCTACCATTCAATAATACTATAAGCGGAAAAATATCCCCGGTAAAAAAAACGCATTTATACGCCATAAAATCTTTCCTTTCATTTTCTAAATGATTCTTGAATTAATAGGTAACTCAATGAATCCTCATTGAATTAATAGGTAACAAATTTGGTTCCTGTTGGCAGTTGTCTTCCCAAAATTTTGCCAGGTTCCCAGCTCAGATCTCCCAGAAGTTGTGCTGCTGGAATATGGCTATGTTTTCCCAAGCTAGATTCCAAATGTGGGAGCCCTTGATAAGCCCAGACATTCAAATATAATCCCTTTCCTGTCAATTATTTGTGTATTTCTATTTCCAAAGCTTGGCCCAAGGGGTTTCCGATTACTTAAGCTACCTCCACCAAATTTTAGCACCCAAAACTTTTCTGAGGGTTTCAAGGTCATGAATCCCCAAACCACCATGGACCTTAGGTTTGCAGATCCTTTCCCAAGCTACCAAAGCCCATTTATTTTTCTCTTCCTCTTTTCCCCAAACAAAATCTCTTTGAATGTTCATGATCTGTTGCATAACTCCTTTAGGAGCAGGAAGAATTGACATCATAAAAATGGGTATGGCCTGTGGGATAGCCTTTGCAAGCACAAGGCACCCTGCCAAATTCAAAGATCTGCATGTTCATTTCCTAATCTTATCTTGAAGTCTGTTAATTACCAGCTCCCACACTCCCCTACATAGATGTTTGTCCATAATAGGGATTCCAAGGTACTTAGAAGGTAACTTATCCCTTTGAAACCCTAGAATTATGGTGAGGTTTCTTTGAATAGCAATGTCATTGTTAAAAAAGAAAACTTTTGATTTGTCAAGGCTTACCTTTGTACCAACAGCCATAGAAAATTCATTCAAGATTTGTTTAAAACCTTTGGCTTCCTTGACCGTGGGAATGCCCTGCAGCATAGTGTCATCCACAAATTGTTGGTGAGTTGAAGCAACTCCATCTATGGTTAGTTTTAGTCCCTGGATTCTTGGTTTAGGACTTGCACTTTTTATCACTCTACCTAGTCTTTCCATCATGAGCACAAAGAGGAAGGGGGAAAGTGGATCTCCTTTTCTGAGACCCCTCGAAGGCAGAAAGGTTCTGGAGGGAGATCCATTAAGAAGGATTGAAAAGCTAGCCATGGATACCAGGTCCATAACCCATCTAATCCAGGATTTAAGACTTTTTTGGTTAATATCTTCTAGCTTAGCAACTGGAGAAACCACAGTAAAAACCATATCTAATCCAGTTGTGGTCGAAACCATAAGATCTTAGCATTGCCCTAATGTAAGACCTGCTTAGCTTGTCATAAGTTTTCACTAGGTCAAGCTGTATAAACATACCATCTTGCTTATTGCTTTTAAGAGAGTGTACCATCTCATGAGCTTGTATGATGTTATTGAGAATCTGTCTTCCTTCCATATAATCAGTCTGCTCCTCTGAGACGAGAGCTAGAAGAAGTGGCTTGATTTTGTTAGCGATCACTTTAGAAATAATCTTGTACACCACATTACATAAAGCTATGGGTCTGAATCTGTCTGGTGTCATATCTTTTTCTTGCTTTGGAATCAAAGCTATGAAAGAAGCATTGAGAGGCTTCAAAACTATTCTGGATCTTCTGGGGTCTTCCACTACATCAAGGATGTCTTGTTTGACTATTTTCCAGCATGCCTTGAAGAAGTCCCCATTGAATCCATCAGGGCCAGGGGATTTCCCATTTTACATCTCATTGATAACTTCACTAACCTCATCTTCAGACACTGACCTGTTAAGATTGTGATTGTCTTCCCTTGTTATAAGCTTGGGAATTACTTCATGAAATTGTTAATGAACAGTGACTTGTCTAAGAGAAGCTCCTTTGCAATGCTAAGGAAGTGTTGTACTAGGACGGATCCCATTTCTTTGTGGGAGACAGGCTCTTTCCCTTGAAAATATCTGAGTTTTGAAATTCTGTTATTTGACCTGTGATCCAAAGTTGATAAAGAAAAAAAATTGTGTTTTTCCCCTTCTCTAATCCACTATACTCTAGATTTATGCCTCCAAAATATCTCCTCTTGGATGCACCTATCTTCCCATTCCTTCTGAAGAGAGTCAGCTTGAGTTTTCTTTTCTTCGGTAAAACCGTTTATGATTATGATCTGGTTAATCCCCTAGAGTTTCTGTTCAACCTCTATTTTGGCTTTAAAAATATTACCAAACTCTTTTTTGTTCCAATATTTGAGTCTATATTTGATGTGTTTAAGCCTTTGTTGCAGCATAAACATTTTAGTGCCTTGAATGGGAAAATATTCCATCCACCATATGTCAATATTGGTTGTGAAGTCCGGGTGAGAGAGCCAGACATTTTCAAACCTAAAAGGTCTGATCCTTGGGGTACCTATAAATGTGGCTTCAAGATGGATAGGCCAGTGATCCGATCCTCCAAAGGGAAGGATTAGAGCTGTCATGTCAAGGCCTATGAGAAGGAGGTCCTCTAAGATTAAGAATCTATCTATTTTAGAGGCAACTTGAGAAGCCCCTCCTCCCTTATTGTTCCAGGTGAAAGTGCCATTTATTGTTTCAGCATCCACTAGTCTCATTTTATTTATGAAGTTCAGGAAGGGAATGGAGTCTTTGCCTAGTGTTTTGGTGCCACATTTCTTCTTTGTAAGAGATTTGATCATGTTGAAATCCCCTGCCAAAATCCATGGCATAACAAGATATCTCTCTCTTAGCTCCTTATGGGAGGTGAGAAGCTTGAGTTTGTCTTCTAGTTTTTGAGGACCATAGACATTTGTAATCATGTAAGTCTCCATATCACCCAAAGGCTGAATTTCCAGTGATAGATAGTTCCTGGACACTACCACATCCAAGATTCCATGTTTCTAGGGATCCCAAAGCATAAGAATCCCTCCTGCCGACTTATCTGAAACCTCTAGATACTCATACTTTCTTAACCATTTACTTTGTATTTCTATTATCTTTTCCATTGAACACTTAGTTTCCTTAATAAAAACCATATCTAGTTTTTCTTCTTTTATTCTACTGCTTAGATTTCTTTGTTTCCTTTTACTTCCTAGGCCCTAATGTTCTAGGTTGTGAGCTTCATTAAGAAAGGTTTTTAAAGGAGTAGTTAGTGATATCTCTCATCTTACCTGATTTAATCATGAGTTTTCCACATTCGGTCAGCAGCTCATACTGTATTTCCCTTCCTCTTTTCATACCTAGATTCTTGGAAGAGTACCCCGGTGTTTCCTCCATTGTTTTCATCCCTTTATTCTCCTGGTTGTCATGGTTTCTCTTTACTCCAGATCCCTTCAATTGGGATCTCTAGAGGAAGATTTGTTGAACCCTTTCAAACTCCTCCTTGGTAGGGAGTCAACCTCTTTGGCAATACCCTGCTCCAGAAACATTTCTAGATCTAAGTTCTCCCTCTCAAGAATCTCATGCAGCTCATGGTCCTCCATTCCTGCCTCACTTGGGGTCATCTCATGATCCCTAATGAGCTCCACAATGCTTGGTAGATCATCCTTTTGCTAGCTATTCTCTGGTATGTCCTCCATGCTAGCATCCCTATCCTTATAATTGGTATTAGTCTCCACTTCTTGGTTTTCCTCGTTGTTTCCATCTTCTTCTTCTAAGATTTTGAAATTGTTGTGGCTCGGTTTCCCATCCTCATTGATATTCTTTTGGTACCATTTTCCTCCTTTCCCTTTGCCCCCCACCTTAGTGAAACCCTCGGGATCTTTGCTTGTGGTGGTTTTTGTGTTACTCTCCAGTTTGTTTGATGGGCAGTCCCTATATAGGTGCCCGTGTTCATGGCATTTGCGGCAACTGAATGGGACATGTTCATAGTCCATCGCTTGCACCCATTCTTCATCATATACTTATAAAATCATCTCTTCTGGTAGTGCCCGAGATAATTCCATTTCCACACAGAACCAGGCGAAAGAGGTGTCTTTGCCTCTTAGAGTCGCATCCGATATTTTTATAAAATGCCCTAATTTATTACCGATAGCCTTTAAAGACTCCAACAGCCAATAATCTAAAGGAAGGGAGTATAGTCTTATCCATACCGATACTGAAGTGAACGTTTCTCGTTCCGGGACAAAGTTCATCACCCATGGTCACACGTAAAGGCCTGTAGTAGTGTAAAAATAGGGTCCTCCCTCGAACACTCTGTCTTTATCTCCTAAGCTCGTGAACACTACCGTAAAGAAGCCCTTGGATCCAAGGTGAAGGTTTATTTCTCCCTTCGATTTCCAGTGGTTCCTTATCCATATGTGTAAGGCCTTTTCCATTGGCCAAATCCCCATAAATTTGCATATAACTGCTTGTTCCGCCATGTGTTCTATGTGCACGTGTAAAGCTGGGTCACTTAAAACGACCCAAGGAATAATGGTCAACTTGGGTTAACAAACCCCTATCACACTCATAGGTGCAAATTTTTGACTGCTACCCTCTTTCCTTTTCTCCCTGCTATCTTCCTCATGATTTTATTTCTGTTTGTGAGGTTTGATATTTCTTGTGTTAGTATCCTTAGTTATCACCTCCAGTGGTTTCTTGAAGCGATGTAGACTAGTTCCCTAGCTTTTGTTCAGGGCTATTTGACTATAGGAGGGAGCATAAATCCCTCCTCCATGACCCGCCATGGTTACCAACTGCCAAATCCGACTCTGAAACCCTAGTTCAAATTGCAAATCCCTCTCATCCCAAGCCTGTACCAAAAAATCTAGTAAACCCCAAGCCAGTGCTATCTCAACTGTTGATCTCCCCAATAAGGTCTTTCATTTTAATTAATAAATGATTCTTAAATTCTTTCAAACTTTTCAATTAATTAAAGGAATTGGTAACCCACAAATATAAAGATAATGTAAAACCTCGGGACTATAAAATTAAAAATAATGGTATTTAATCAACCATGGAAAAAATATGGCTAATGTGCCTTGGAATTTACACAAATGGCCTACCATTTACACAAATGGATGTGCCTATGAATGCCACATCAACTTTCATAGCGTCACAAACGAAATACTTTCTTATTTTTACTTGTATTTGAGAGGGTTAGAGAGACAGAGGTTCAAGTACAGTTCGCATGACCAAATTATTTGTTTCACTTTTGGCGATGATAAAGCCATATTGGTATTTGTAGACGTGGTAGAAATCTCTGTGAATGTTGGAATCATGTTCCCTGGAGGAGATGGGAACATTGTTGTCTGGTTTCAGAAAATCCCAATTTATTTCTGTCATATTTTCCTCTATCATGCTCTTTATATGATTGAGAGCATCTTCCTCTATTGCTCCAGGGTTGTCCTTCATATAAAATGATATAGATGAAGTTTCTTCACCACAGCTCCACTCGACCTAGATTCACATGCCATGCATTCAACATCATCTAATTTCATTTCAACTCCAAATCCAAAACTAAAACTAGTTAACTGCACTACTTTGTGTTTAATAAGCATAGAACTGCAATGCCAATTTTCAGTGATACTACTAGTGCCATAAGTATTTCTAAAAATCTTTTCATGCACTCAAATACCAAGCATATTCCAATCAAATATCACTTTCTGAGAGAACAGGTCCTTGAACAAAAGGTCAAACTCAAATATGTTCCCTCAAAGGAATAAGTTGTGAACATATTTACTAGACCACTTCCACGTGATTCCTTTGAATATCTTAGACAAAAACTAGGAGTTGTCTCTACTTCATCAATTTGTTTTGACAAATATTTTCATGTTCAAGTGGGCTCTGAGTTTGAAATTACTACAATTTACTTTTTGTATGCAGATGTCATGAGGTACAGTCACGTATTTACATGAGTTCTGATCTAGACACTCGTGTATGTTTCTCTATGATGAAGAAATAGTGGGACATACTCGGGGAAATACTTTGATATGTTGCAGACAATTATTATCTGGAATTTTCGTCCTGATGTTATTTGGCATTCTAATGGGTCATTTTACACCTTGTTCGTGCTTCAGTTGTGCTTAGGTAAGGCTCATTTCCCTCTCCTAGGGTTTTGAAGGTAATTTCTCTTGGATGGTCAAATCATCAAAAAAATTTGTGTCTTGATGTCCATACACCTTCCCCTATCCTTAATGTACCTTATTAAACACTTCCCATCACTGATATCCCTCAAATTCCCCATTTTTCCACAAACCCTAGTTTTTTGCTACAATTTGACAATTTTCTAGGCTAAGCTTGTGTTTTTCCCTTTTGGACCCCTTCCCCTCACTCAATCTTTGAAATTCCACTATCCCCTATTTCCTAACATCCCTCCCTACTTCCCAAAATTTCCTCAAGAATTCAGAAGCCCTTTATCCCCTTCATTTCACTTCATTTCGACAAATCCCCTGTTCCACACATCGGGATAGGTTTTACTCAAATGATGTTTCTGAGCAAGACAAAATGAATTTGGGAAACATGAGAGATTTTTTTGTCTACAATATGCCAAGGAAGAAAAAAGTCCTTCACATTTTACACAAGTGTCATGGTTTTAGAGAAATGTCAAAAATAAAGTTGCCTAAGGAGGGTTGCTGCACTTCTGGAGTGGCCTTGGTAAAATCAAGATCTCTCCTAGCTTGGTTGGCCAAATGACTTGATTGATGAGTGAAATGATATCTAGATAGAGATAGATTTCCAATGAGCTATCCTAATCCCAATTTGAATTTAAGGAAGACCTTCTAAAATTGACTGCAACAACACTTTGCATTTAGGCAGCATCATTTTGCACATTTTAACCAGTCTTTGGAGATTGGACTTTTGACAGGGTAATTTACCTCCAAATTGGAAAATCCAAGATGTACTGGAAAGTGAGCTCGATAATCTTTCCAACATGCTATCACATGCCTAATTTGGACACAGGGAAGGCCTCCAAACATGTCCCGCAAAAAGCGCTACGCACCTGTCAGCTGGCACTATGCACGTGGCGTAGGTTTTATACTGAGTTTTGTTCAGGCGTCATGCATATAAAGTGCGCTACGCACCTGGGAGCCATTGCTAGGCACCTAGTAGTTGGGCTACAAATTGTTGCAAATTTCATCAAATCGCCTCAAAACTCCCAAATTTCTCCATTGCAAGTAAATAACATCACTTTTTTTTGCAGACAAGAATTGTTGCATAAGTTTTTGGGTTGTGTTGTCTCTCAAAACATCAAACCCTAAGTGTCACTAAAGCATCTCATATATTGTAAAAATTGTTGTTGTCCCATATCAATTTTACTATTTCCCTAAATCTTATCCTCCTATCCATAATTCCCTAGACAAAAAACCCTAATTCCCACATTCTACATTTTCACTACCCCCACTTCATTACAAACCCTATTCACATCACTAAAAACCTCCGCACTCTCCAAAACCCTACCCACTCTCCCAAACCCTACAAGCACTACTCACATCATCAAACTCTACCCACTCTCCCTAAAACCCTAATCATCCCTAAACTTTGTTCAACATACATTTTCACACACACTCTGCCCATTTCATTCCTTCACCTTAATTCCAAACATCCATATACAACCAAAATTTTCAAAACCAAGGGAAAACAATGGAGATGGGCAGTGAGTATGAAATGGAGGAAGAAACCCTTAGTGACAGTTCCATGGAAGGCCTTAAGGAGCAAATAAAGAGCATGATCAACTCAAGATCTTGGTTGAAGCATCATTGGCCCAGCAAAGCACCTAATAAGGATCACTCATGCCAAATTTCAAGGAATTTGGAGCATGTTTTGTCATTTTTGAAAATTTTAATGCAAAAACAGGTTTTTTCAGCAGGTGCGTAGCGCCACCGGTGCTATGCTTTTGATGGGGGCCTTCATTTGCAAAAACGTTTACATTTTTGGAATCAACATGAAAAGTTATGTATTCTTAGAAATGGCTGAGAAATATTGACAAGTTATGGACCT
The DNA here is from genome assembly GCA_000404065.3 of Pinus taeda. NCBI lineage: Eukaryota > Viridiplantae > Streptophyta > Pinopsida > Pinales > Pinaceae > Pinus > Pinus taeda. The sequence goes on along the minus strand of APFE031323784.1, from coordinate 7,938 downwards.
CCAAAAGGGCCAAAAACGCCCAAGATGTGCCCTCTCTACCACTTTTTTTCCACACAGGAAGCAATCTTAGGAGATTTCATTTTTGGAGGGGAAAATGGAATCCAAATCAAAAAATTCAAGTTTTCCTAGAAATTAGACTCACCAATATTTCTAATGAGCTATTCTGCACCTAATTTGGACTTCGGGAAGCCTTCCCAAATTGGCCTAGAAAAAGTGCTATGCATAGGAGAAAAATTTGCTAGTTTTGCCTATTTATTCAGAATTTCACCCAGTTTGTTGTTAGTTTGACTTTTTCTTCTCTCTTGGTCAATTAATGATGTAATATGATGTAACTTGATGTACTATGATGTAAAATATGATGAAAATGACTTGAGCAGGTAGATACATCAGCTAGAGTTGGTTTAAAAATGAATGAATCCATTTCCATAGTTTTAGACGCAAGCTATTCCATTGCCTATTTTTCGGTTCTTAGTTTAGATCTTGTTGAAATAGCTCCTTGACTCATGGATTCAACCCCTGATGGATAGCATAGGTTGTTTGATGCCTATATCTTATACTTTCGTAGTAATTTTTAAAGGTTGGACTCTTGTGGATGCATTGAGCATTTTTGTACATCACTTTTGCAGTTTGGCAAGGAAATAAACCAGGGTTTTGTAGCATTTTGTGGGATTCTTGTGGTAATGTGAGTTAGAATTGTTTTCTTCTCTATAATTCAGTTGATCTTTTGTTTATGTGTGCCATCATCTCCCTTATTCTGTATAACTAAATAAATCAGGTGTAAAAGGTAGAATCCATTGGTGTTTTAGTGCTCTGCCTTAGGGTTTATTTAGTTTTACATGTTTTCTACTGTATGAAGAAGACTCATGACATTTGCATGCCCTCTCCAACTCCTCACCAGTCTTTATACTCAGCATAACATTCATTTCAAAGTGTTAAAACACTTGCCTAGCTTGCCTGTAGAAACCTCTGCAAATCTGAGTTGATTTCCCGGACCCAAAGCTCCCTTCTCCATCTGATCCAGTAGCCAACCATTAAAATCAAACAAAATCCTCTGAGCAAACATACCTAGCCTAAAATTAGTTTTATATCAGTCATCTCAAGCCTTCCTTGATAAATTTTCATTGAGATTGACAAGGAGATAGACCTCTCCCGACCTGGTAGGGCTAGCTACCAAGTTAACCATGGTTTGATGTTGCCCTAGACCTACCTTTCTTAGCCTGAGGTAGATTTAGGCCCTAACAATTATAATTGTCATATTTGTTTCTTAATTTAAAGGTCATGTAAAGACCCATGCTGTAAAATTTCTATATTCAATCATGACAGAAATATTGAAGTCTGGTTCATTATGTATGTAATCCCATCATTTTGGGCATTTAATGTAATGATGAGTCAACTATGTAACCCCACTGTGTTGGGTAATTGATGTAGGCATGAGTCCTTGGTGGTAAGAAAGGTCGTGTCTGGAGTCATGTACTTCTTTATATACCTTCAGAAAATTCAACATATACTTAGGGGGAGCATGGTCAATATTCAGTGTTTATACTCATCTGATCAAATATACAAAGGGAGAGAAGCCTTCATTCAACATTGGTCAACCCTTTACCCGTGATGTCAAAGGGGGAGAGAAGCTTGGTGTTTGGAGAATTCTTGGTGACTTGGTATATCTACAAATGTGTTTACATGTATCTACAGGTGGTGGTGACCAAACACCAAAGTGCTGGTTGTCATCCAATCCAAAGGGGGAGATTGTTGGCATTACGACAAATGTTTTTCTTTGATGGAAACCTACTTAATAAATATGTCAACATGGTAATAGCAGGATAAGTATTCAGGCCACTACAAATGTGATAGACAATTTGGACAAAGTAATATCAATCCAGAAACAAAGGAATGATAAAGATAATGTTCTAAGAAGTATAAGTGGGTCCTATGAATAGAGGTCGTGTTCGTACGTGTGTATGGTGAACAGAGATCGCATACAATTTCCGCACCATGGTGTTCTAAATAGAATGGGTCTTTGCCATGGTATTCAACCATAGTAATGAGTGTGACAACGGATATATGATTGTGTTGAAAAGAATACCATCGACATAACTATGTAATCAGCCTTAGGTATTGGCCAAAGCCTAAGCTATATAAGGAGATGGATATCAAAGTGATAAGTGTGGATGATTTTGTTTATTAATGAATTGGTTGATCTGAATAAGTGTGCAGCCATGAATGTGATGATGAATAAGATCTCATAGATCTGAAATGACTACACATTGAAAAATATGCTTATGGGTTGATGGATTTGTGATGATGATGGTATGATATGTGTCTTTTACAGTATGTGCCTATATTTGGGTTTGATTGATGATATGTTGCATAGAAAAGGTATTATTCAGTAGTTATAGATATATACACAGTTTTTCTTCAGAAAAATCGTGCGCATACATGGATTAGATTTTGGGTAGTTGCGTATCAATTCTGCATAATGGACAAATCTGTATGTGGGTATGCTTCTTGAAAGGCACATACATACATGGAAATGTCTTATAAGGGCCGCATGCATATGCTAGGGTTTTGAGGCATATGATGTCTAACCAGTCTTGGTTTGTTTGTTGTTGTTGGTCAGTGAAGTCTTCCATGATGATCTATGTTTGACAGTGCTGATTGATGTTGAACTGATAATGTTATGGATGACGCTTCTATGAGATGATCTATATTTGGTTTAGAGTTCTACGACAAGGTTAGTATGCATTTCAGTGGTTGATTTTAGTGGTGTAGTGTTTCAGTTTCAGGGTTCAGTGTTTAGAGATCTATAAGTGGGTTAGTCGAAGGGAAATCATGTATATACATTGTTATGTCTCATAATAAGAGTGCATATATTCTGATATAAGGTTAACCAGGGTTTGAAGTGACAGGATCTAGTTTCAGTGATGAACAATAGGTGGTTTGACTTTTTGATGAGGAGTTTACAGTGAATTGAAATGATGTAGTTGCTTTGGTTGTTTGAGATTTGAGATTTGGTTTAGTTAATGATTTTTTGATGAAGTTGGTTCAACGATTTGATACAATGTTGGTTTCAATGTTGTTGTCTGATATTGGAATGGATCTAGTTTGAAATATTCTAAAAAGTGATCCACAAAGAACATAAGATAAGGGGGTTGTAGCTCCCTTCCCGTAGAAGCTGGAAAACGAGATAAGGTTGTATCTTTCTGTAGGTGGGTGCCTACGTACTAGTATGAGTATCCACTAGTACAAGTATTGTAAGAAATTTCTCTTTATAATAAAGGAAGAAGTCAGAGACGACAACAACAATGGTTTTTTTCCCACATTGGATTTCCACCTAAAAATCTTGGTGTTCGTGTGTTGCTTGTGTGTGATGACTTATTATGTTCTTACTGCACATGATTATTCTTTAATTAATGTTTATTGAAGTATTGATGTACTGGTTCAAGTTAAACATATGATTAATCAACTCAAATAGTTAGTGAACTCGACATATGCTACTTGTCTTCATGATAGTCACTTACATATGCAGGTTTACTTCATAACAGTCATGTATGGAAATTTAAATGAGAAAAGAAAAGTTTAAGTAGTTTAAAATATTGATTCACCCCCCTCTCAATATTTTTCTATCACAAAATTCTCGAGCTCTGTGATTTTCCAAGTTGGTGCGATAGGTGGATGTCTATATGCTTATCACTTGGCATCCATCCATGTATTTTTCTCTCTTTTAAGCTTGCAAGAACTTGTCTAACCATGGGTTGAGTTGCAGAAACACTGATTAGATATAGAATTTGGACATTTCGGTATCCATAGAGATGTTTTGATTAAATTTCACAAAGAAACTATAGATTACAAGTTATGATGAATGATACCTTTTATTATGCCTGACCATGTTCTAGATGGCCTTATAGCTTGGTAATGTAGAAAACGTATATGTGAAAAAGATGGAGATTATCGTAAAAGGGATTTCAAAAAGAGGGAAATTCAGGACCTTGACAAGAGCCATTGGCAAAGAGAACATGTGGATGTTGTTTTTCTATCGAGCTTGCGTGAAGCATCTACCAAATTGCCATCGTAACAACATATGAATGTTGTTGATCATAGGTGCACAGTGTGGCTATGACAGATCCATTTGAATTGAGACCTGAAGTTCATTCATAGAGAATCTTTAGTTTAAATGGAAATTGAATTTACTCAAGTAATATGTTGAACAAACCACTAGATCATTTTCTTTCTAATGGTTCGTCACTTTGAGAGAAATTTCCTTCAGAGAAGGCATAAATGAACCCATCAGTCTAGCTCCTTGTATAGGCACCACCATTGGGGGAGGATTGGGCAGGCTGTTGAGGATAAGGTACATTTGTATTGGTCACATAATTATAAAAATAAACTTCGTCACTTGCATTTCTTGCACCTCTTTGATGTGTTTTGGGTGTCTTCCGCGTAGTTGTTTATGTACAAATACGAGTCCCTGGAAAACCTTTTCGCATCCAAAAATGCATGTTTTCTGGATGGAAGCTTCTCAACACAATTATGATCCAAAGAATCAGATATTGTTGCTATAAAAGGGTGGTAAATATCTCCACCAACGAAATAATCAACAATGAATTTATTTTCACGGGATACCTAGTGTTTGGTTTTCAAAACAGAATGTAGACATTTGGCTCTAAAGGGTGGTAAATATCTCTACCAATGAAATAAAGAACAATGAATTTATTTTCACGGGATACCTAGTGTTTGGTTTTCAAACCGAATGTAGAAATTTGGCTTGTGTTATAAATCTTTTGTCATAAATCTATTAGATGCTCGTCTATGGTTTTATTGGTTTCTTTGTAAAATTAGCTAGTGAAATATATGAATAACCAATTAATGAAACAATATATTATTCCTGGTCATTCAATAATAAATGATTCTTGAATTAATAGGTAACTCCGTGAATCCTCATCGATAAAAGAGAAATTCAAAATCATACAATTACGTTATTACTGAGTCAACATAATGGAAATAAATATTGGTAATGTACCCTCGAGTTTTGGGAAAATATTTTTATTTTAATAGTAACAGAATGCAATAAACCTTTCATTTTAATTACTAAATAAACCTCCGTAGTATGTACGCAATAAGGTCTTTAATTTTAATTAGTAAATGATTCTTAAACTTTTAAATTAATTAAAGGAATTGGTAACCCATAGATATAAAGATAATGTAAAACCTCGGGACCATAAAGATTAAAAATCATAATATTTAATCATCCATGGTAAAAGGTATGGCTATTAAAAATCATAGTATTTAATCAACCATGGAAAACAAAATGGCTAATGTGCCTTGAGTTTACACAAATGGCCTCCCATTTACACATATGGGTGTGCCTACTAATGCCACACCCAGATGACATACTTTGTGATTTGGACCTGGGAGGGTCAGAGAGTCAGAGGTTCAAGTACAATCCGCATGACCAAATTATTTGTTTCACTGTTGGCAATGCTGAAGCCATCTCGGTATTTGTAGAGGTGGTAGAAAGCTCTCAGAATGTCGAAAGCATGTTTCTTGGAGGAGATGGGAACATTGGTGTCTAGTTTCAGAAACTCCCAATTTATTTCTTTCATCTTTTCCTCTATCATGCTCTTTATGTGATTGAGATCATCTTCTTCTGTTGCTCGAGGGTTGTCCTTCATATAGCAGGATATAGACGAAGCTTCTTCACCACGGCTCCGCTCGGCCTGCATTCACCATGCCATGCGTTCAATATCATCCAATTTCATTTCAACTCCAAAAACAGTTTTAAAACCAGTTAACTGCGCTACTTTGTGTTTGAAGCTGCAATGCCAATTTACCTAGTAGCCGCACACATCACCTCGTAGTCGAAGGATGGAAGATGCGGCTTCATTGAAACTGGATGGGAAATCAATCTCCTGCAGGACGTGAAGGGGGAGGGGAATATCCAAAGTGAGAATGGGTTGCAGTGCGGCTACTCGATACCCAAAACTCACCTTTCCGTTCTCCAAATACTCCTCAAACGTGGGTATATAACCGCTGGACATCCACTTTGCTTCTTCCAGAAACGCATCAAATACGGCTTCCCACTGCGCACCAGTACAGTACATGCAAAGCGAATTAAGTTGGATACCCCAATATTTTACAAACCTATGAGAAGAAAATAAATATGTTTTTCACTGCAAATGTATGTATGGGTTATTATTTTCCATACCGTATTTCGAGCATAGGTGAGCGTGTCTCGGCCTTGACTCTTCTCCGCCTCTCGAGCCATTTGATTAACGCAATCGTAAAACACCATATATATGCCTTTCATATATTATGGAAGGCACTCCCTGGCGGATGGATCCCATCTGATTGATCATCATACGCACACACACAGTTAGTTGCTATTTTAATTTCTATTGGATTAAACCATCGATCTAAGGAAGCTAATTAGTGTTCACCACTTCTACCTCTTAATTGTGGCTGTGAAGAGTTCGAGCTCCTCCATCGTTCCGAAAGTGTCATAGATGTCGTCCAGAACTATTCCAAGATAACACATTTTGGCAAAGCCCAATCTGAATGCTGAATGTTTGGGCTCAGTGGCAATGCAGGAGGCCAAAGTGTAGAATTCCACGTGACGATGCCGAGTGAATGTGAGTTGAGAGAAACCCGAATCTTTCCACCATCTGCACACAAAATAATATAATATTTTGAATACGAGACCACTCAAATCCGAATTTGTCTGTGAAAAAAGACATGATAATCCTGGAGACAGCTCATTACCTAGAGAGCTGTTTTAACTCTTTTTGTTGTAACGAGTGAAAGATATTGAACTCCAATTTTGCAAGTTCTAAGAGCTTGTCGGTCATGGTGGTGGTTGTCCTGAAAAGGCGAATGCAAAGTGGATTTCGCATAAAATTCCTGTAATTTAGATGACTTTGATGAAATAAAATAATGGGCCTACTCCAATATATATAATATAAATATACTGTACTTACTTAATGTAGGGACTAGTGTCCTTTCCAAAAACGTCCATGTAATTCCTTGCTTCCAATCTCGGAAAATTTGTGAGCCAACCATATTCAATAACGTATTCAATCTACCAGCCACAGTATTGTTGCTATTAAAAAATCTAAAAGGCATACAATAAAATACTCTATTTTGTGAATTTGAATTGGTATGGTTGCCTCACCTCTCGTGAAAGACTATCATTGGAGATCGGAACAGTTTTTAGGGCTTCTTGTAAATATGATGTACAGAATGTTTGAGCCTCTTCCATGACTTTCTCCCCAGGAAAGGCAACAAGGGAGGCCCTAAATAAATTGAGAATGTCTCTCATCTCTGCCTCTGTCTCAGCATTGGCAGAGCATCCTGCAAACTTCCCATTTTGATCTTTGAAAACTTCCAAAACATCTGAGATGAAATAAAATGAAAACATTTATTAAGGCAGATCCATGAGAGAGGCCGAAAAATTACAAATACTAGAATTCAACTTTTCTGAAACCACCGATTTAGTAATTAGTAATAAAATGTACCGGGTATATATCTACCTGAGGACACCAGAAAGCCATGTAGTCGAAGAGTTCGGAATCCCAAGGCAGTTGAGTTGAGATCAGTAACAACACTCTCTCTACCGCACCCAATGCCTTTTTCGCTCCAATAGCTACAGACCAAGATAATGTATGGTTATAATCGCATGTATTCCACAACAAAGAATGATGATCAAGCAAAGGTGACCAACCTGTAAATGTAGTCCAACATTGATTTTATGTTATGAAAAAAATAGTTAATATTAGGTTTATTATTTAATTTAGGTTTAGTTAGGCGAAAGGGCACGATCATAAGATCATGCCCTTTCCCAAAGGGCGTCCATGGTGGTATTTAAGCCAGGAGCCCCATTGTAATCAGACATCATCTATCTATTCATTTATTAATAAAGTATTTTTATATATATTTCTGTTATCC
>APFE031323777.1:27628-63267 GCA_000404065.3 Pinus taeda | reverse complement strand
ATTGCTAATACTTGTTGTGTATGTAGATGATATTATCTTTGGCAGCAATGAAGAAGCTATGAGTCAAAGCTTTGCCTTGGTGATGCAGAAAGAATTTGAAATGTCTTTGCTTGGAGAACTGACATATTTTCTTGGATTGCAAATCCAACAAAATAAAGGCGGTATCTTTTTGTCTCAAACCAAGTATCTCAAGCAGAATTTGAAGAAATATGGCATGGAAGATGCAAAACCAGTATGTACACCCATGGTTACAGGATGCAACCTCAGTGCAAATGATGAATCAGCAGGAGTGCATCAACCAACCTATAGATCCGTGATTGGAAGTCTTCTTTATTTGACAGGTAACCGACCAGACATCATGCATGCAGTGGGAATAGTTGGAAGATTTCGGGAAAATCCTAAGGAAACTCATCTTCAGGCAGTTTCAAGTATCTTCAAGGAACTCAAAACTATGGCTTATGGTATCCTAGAGATACATATCTCACTCTACATGCTTATACAGATGCAGATTGGGCTAGAAGCATGGATGACAGAAAGAGCACAAGTGGTGGTGCATTCTTTATGGGTTCTAGATTAGTATCTTGGTTCAGCAAGAAACAGAGTTCGATTGCTTTATCTACAGCTGAAGCGGAATATGTGGCAGCTGCATCTTGCTTCACTCAACTCCTTTGGATGATGCAAACCTTGCAGGATTTTCAGATCACTTGTACACCACCTATCTCCATCTTATGTGATAATACAAGTGCAATCAGCATTTCAAAGAACCTAGTCATGCATTCAAAGACCAAGCACATAACGATCAAGTATCACTTTCTCCGGGAACAAGTGTTGGAATAAAAGGTCAAATTGGAGTATGTTCCTTCTAAGGAACAAGTTTCTGATATTCTCACCAAACCACTGCCCAAGGAAACTTTTGAATATCTCAGACAAAATCTGGGAGTAGTTAATGCATCATCTTGTTGTTAAACCTTGTCAGTTTCAGAGAAAAATGGGTGTACGCATGTTTCCTGAGGAGGATCCGCGTACATACGACGGTTTGTGCAGAGAAAGTCGCGTATATGAAGGCTTGATGGATATCAAAAGGGACAGGCTCTGGTTGAAAATTGTTTGATATGGGTCTGAAAGAGACCATCTGGGACTGGTTCAGGGGGAGCAGATAAACTTCTAATGATGCATTGTTAGCATTATCTTAGGATATTTTGGTTCTATTTCACAGATGTTATTGGTCTTTGGTGGAACAAAGGCAAGGGGAGAACAGAAGGAAATCTTGGTTGCTGATCTGAATTGTGATTGACAGATGCTGCTACTATCAGTTATTTGTGAATTTCATAATTCTTGCTCTACATATTTCGTATCTATGTCACGTATCTCTGTTATGGTGTCAAGGTCATGTAACGGCCTATTTTTTTCCCCACTATGCCTGGGATGAAAATGTAATGTACTTGGTTGTCATATGTAACTTTCTGATGTATCCCCACTTGGTTGGGTGATGGATGTATGTATTGAGTCTTTTGATGATGGGAAGGTCTTTTATGATGTATATGTCATGGTTCTTCTTGAAGAACATCTTTTGCAGATCTTGCCTACAGTCAGAAGGAGCATGGTCAGCACAGCAGGGCAGATATTTCATCATGTACTCAGGGGGAGCACAACCCTTTTCCCTTGATGACAAAGGGGGAGAATGACCTTGAGGACCTTGGGGTTGCCATCAAGTCCAAAGGGGGAGATTGTTGGCACTATGGCACTGATTTGAAGCTATGGCACAGGTGTTTTCCTTGATGGAAACTATCTTTGGTAACAGATCTCAGTTCAATCTTTCAGAATGAAGAAAAATACATATACGCATGTTCATCTAGATGAAGACGTGTATACATGCGAGTTATACATGACAAAAGTGTGTATATGTTGGATGACTTACCTTTGGTCTGTGGTAGTTAGTCCTTGGTACTTGAACCTATGGCTTTGGACCATGGTACCTCGTCAGAAGTGTTGATCCCAAGTATTGGGTCCGTGGTATTGTTTTATTATGGTTTTGGACCGTGGTATTGTGGAAGGCTTAAGACTATAAAAAAGGAAGGAGATCATGTGGCAAAGGATCATCTGAATTATTATTGAATATCTGATAAAGTGGTAGATCTAGAATATTGGTAATTGGGTTATGGTGCAGATCTAGATCTAAATAAAGGAGGAACCTTAGCGCAAAGAGAAGGATAAGTTCTATTAATGGGTCATAATCTTTAAGCTTGAATGATAGTATCTTTGTATGATTTTGATCTGTTATATGTGGCGCTTGCTTGATCTATAACACTGATAATCTGGGTTAATTAGTGTTTGAATATTTGAAAGAGCGAATTATCCTTTATAGATCTGTACGCAAGTTCAGTGAAGCGAAGGCGCGTATACACGTTGTTTCAGTGAATGAAAATAGCGTATATGCAGGTTGTTCCAAACACAGAAGCATATGCATGCATGTTTCATGTTATTGAAATAGCGTATATGTTTTGATTTTTGATCCAGCTACTTTTGTTTATTACTGCTATGTTCTGGGTTCAGATTTTGGTGTGTGGTTTCTGGTACTGTGTTTTGGGTACAGCTGTCAGAGAAGTATCTACTTCATTCAGATCTAATTGGTGAAAAGGAGAATGGTTGATGATTGATTGATGTTCATGGATCCAGTATGAAAATTTATGAAACGTGGTCCCTGGAAGAAAGAGAAGTTTGTAGCCTTCTGTAGGCCAGCACCTACGTACTAGTATCTTGGCTAGTGCAAGAGCTAAAGGGGGTTGTGGCTCCCTTCCAGGAGAAGCTGGAGAACGAGAGAGGGTTGTAGCTCTCTGCAGGTTGCAGCCCGCATACTTGGTAAGGACTCCAAGTACATTGTAAAGAGTTTTCTAATTTAAAAGAAGATAGAGACGAATTGCAGCAGGTGGTTTTCACCCACATTGGGTTTCCACCTTATATCTTGTGTTCTTGTGTGTGATTGTCTTTCTGCTCTGTTTTACTGCTTCTGGTTACTGGTTATTTGATTCTGAAACACAGATTAACAATCATCATCAGAAAGATAAATTAAATTAAAAATTTTCTTTGTATATGCAGGTTTCTTTTTGCATAGTTGCGTATATACGCGGGTTTAATTAACTGAAGTAGTGTATATCATTTGATTTTGAAAAAGGAATATTTGACTTGATAATACTGATTCACCCCCCCTCTCAGTATTATTTTCAACACTAAAACCATGACTGAGGGAGATCAAAGACCACTTAGGACTTACCTATTCTTCACATCAACACATTTCTACATTTAGAGCTAGTGGACAGATTTTTGAATTTAATGATATAGTGATGATTTTCTTGACTGCCTCATGGAATGCCTAGTGAACTCTGTCACTAGAGGTAATATTCTTGAACACATTTATTAAATTTTGATTTATCCATGCAAGGTAGAGTAGGGCTATTTCTCTTGAATTCATGCTTATTTTAGGGTTTCAATTGCAAGCATTGTTATTGCATGAGGTTAGTTTCCTTTTCAATGAAACTTTTACATTCTTCAATTGGATTAGTGTTTACATTTTTTCTAGTAGCCTAGAATTTACATTCTACAAGTAGACTAATTTTTCCATTTCTAAAAATAGTATAACATTTACATTCCTACAACTAGGGTTAGATTTTACATTTGATCAAGTAGCATATTCATTCCTTTTGCAATTAGAATAATATTTATATTTCTACAGTTACAACAAAACTCTCTTTTTATGCAATTTTATTTCTTGAGTTAGTTGATAGAGTGGTCATTGTATGCGATGGTTTGGTCCATTTCTTAAAGGTGGCATGAGTAGAAATTAACCTACAGTGTATATAGCATTGTCACCTCTTAAGTTTGTACAAACCCTGAGTTGATATATAAATATGGTAGCATTAGAAGTGACAACACTCTTGTTGTAATACGGAAGCTCATCAAGTATGTTGTTGTTGTTTTTCTTTATTTAGCATGTTTTCTCCATACATACGGACAGAGAACATCGAGGATGGTGTTCCCCAAAGGGGGAATGGTATGTAACAACTTAACACATGGTTGGCTTGATTTTACCATGTAATTACATCATGTATTTGAATTTTGAAAGCTACATGGGCTGAATGAGGGACACAGATTCCAAAGGGATTGAGGGAGGCCAATTTCTTGGGATTTTCAGCTTACTTGCTGAAGGAAGAAAACTAGAAGTGAGAGTTGGCTTAGTGGGACCTGACCCAGGTTCGAAAGTGATTTAGCCAAGCAAATCCTAGTACTACTGGCCCTTTCGGCAACAGTTTGTGGAGCGCGGATTGAGGTCTCACTCAAAGTAGTATGGGAGGGTGCTAGAACCAGGTTTCTGCACCCTAGGGATGTCTGATATGTGGTGATTGGTACGTGGTCCAACCTTCGCACTTACTGTGCTACGCGCACCTGCGGGCAACCCATGCCCTATGATATTGTCTTCATGCAGTTCTAGCCACAGCACGACCCGTGTTATTTACACAAGTCTTCCTTAATTAGTCTATGTTAGGTGATTACTTAGATTAAATTTGCATAGAAGCATTTATACAAGTATTCATCAAGTGCGGGTAGTAAATAAACTGAATAAAAGTAATGCATAACATCATAATACAGATTCAAGAACAAATGCCCAAAGTAAACTTCTCTTTATTAACTGTCAATTCCAAGTACATACCCGACTCCACCCTACGCACTCAGCTGCAGGGGTCTACGCACTCAGCTACGGACTCTACTAGGCCTTTGCACACTTAGTTGCAGAGCCTTGTCCTACTACTACGAACCAGTACACTTAAGGTTCCACTCTATGCTCTAACCATGCCTTCCCTATTCTCTATATCTATACTCTACTCAGCTATCTTTACACTTAGAGCCTCGCTCTATTTATACAATCCCATGGTCCGTGGACCATGGGTAGGCCGACACAAATTTACATTAAATTACAATACAATGCTTAGGGCGGACAACCCTATGACTCGATTGTACACTTTGTGCTACATGCCTGCACTTTGCAGAGTCTTACAATACAATTGACCAAAACTTGGGCTTTGAGCCCCAAAACATGTTGTGGGGGATCCCATGCCCAATAGTGAGGACAACTATTGAAGGTTGGTTGTTGAGCCTTAATTGCAATAGAACGGTGTGTTTTATGGGACTATTTTAGTATATTTATGAACTACAGACAAGGGACAAAGCCCATGTAGGCTTGGGAAACACAATATATAGCAAGAGGACAAAATGAGTAATGTGCAACAAGAAGTGGGAGAAGTTGGAAAAACACCAAGAAAACAAACTGAGGAGGGGGACAGACTCATGCTCAGATAGGCAGAGAGAGAAATCAGTGGATAAGAAAAATGGAAATAGAAGAAAAAATACCAGTGCAAAAGTACATTTGTGTAATAACAAGGAAAGCGAGGAGCGTGCAACAAAGGGGTGCTTGCATAGTAGGGAAAGAGGCAATTTCCCTTAGAATTAGAGTAAGATCTTGTGATTTTGAAGCTTGGACGTATAGGATAATTCAAGGAGAATTTAGCGCTTAGCAAAAAATAGTAGAGGAGCTTATTTAGACTTAACATGAAAATAGTGAAATTTCAGTGTCGGGAGATATTGGTTCCTTCCACCTTTCAAAAGGCTATCACACCTTTGGTTTAGCAACAAGAGTACATGAGGAATTTTCCTTTATGTGAGGGTAAATCTCAAGATACCTCAAGGGGATAGAGGTTGGAGATGGCGTTCTCAGAAAATTCCCTTGACAGCTTGGGGTAGAGGTTTAGCCCTTAGATTCCTGGTAAAGGAAATTATGGAGTCTTTGTTGCTTCTTATTTGATTTGGAAGTGGGTTTTGGATTCCCTTCATTGGGTGGAACCATTGTGTGGTAGTGAGTTGTGTATTACCTTAATTGGGTGGAACCACTGTGTTGCATGCTACCAGGGTGGAGGTGAAGCCTCTCGACTCCCTGGAGTATGTATGTGTGCTATTGGATAGCTTCAAGGTGGAGGCAGTAGACCTATGGATTCCATGTGCTTGGTTGACTGTTATTGAATAGATAGAGGGTGGAGGTAGAAAGCCTATGGATTCTCTGTGCATCGTTGACCACTATTGGATGGAGGCAGAATGCCTCTGGATTCACTATGCATGGATCAATTGTTGAGTAGCTAGTGGGTGGAGGAAGGAGGACGTATGGAGTCCTTGTTTCAGCTGGAAGTTAGTGTTTTATTCCCTTGAGAAAGACCACCTTAGTCCCTGGAATCTAGCTTGGGAGTGATAAGTGCAAGTAGCTTGGTTGCAACTCATCTATGGCCGGGTGGAAAGTTGAAGTCTCAAACTTAGATTCCCATCTTTAATAGAAATCCAAGATAAGCTTTCTTGAACACACTCTTGTATGAATCTCATGTTAAAGTATGGATGAATGGTATGCTAGTGATTGCATGACAAGTCATGGTTTACTCGTGTTCATCTGTTGAATGGATGGTTATGATCCATATGAGGATATATTGATGAATATTAATATTTCATGAGGTTAATGGCCTTATGATAACATGTTGTTATAGTGAATGGTTCACCCATGATAGTGTTGGAATTACACCAGTGAAGTGTTTGTGTAGTGAAGTCAATTGTCCCTGCAAACTAATTGTCATCTTGTGATAAATGAATATTATGTAGCTAAGTTATCTTATCATAGGATTGTTGTATACCTATTGTCAATAACTTCTATGGATTTATTTTTTCTATTTGAGTATGGGGGTATGCAAGTGAGGCTGAGGCCTAATTCATTTATTGATCAACTAGTGAGGCTGATAGAGTTAAGGATGGTAGAATTCCTATCGCTAAAGAGTTTTTTGTCTCTCTATGTTTTAGGGAGAAATTATCTTGGAAGTGTATGGTTTTGATGGCATTCCTTGAAGGATTGTTCGTCATGTTGTTCTTAGGATTTTCCCCAAGGTTCAGTGGCCCTTAGGTGTTGTTTATGGCGCCTAATAGACCTGAGAAAACACATAAAAATATCAAAGGGAAGCAACCTTAGGAACTTTGAAAAATGTTGAAAATGGATGGGAAATTAAGTTTTTTAACCCATAGGTCAAGGGTCAGGAGGTTGGCTAGATAGGTTGAATAATGGTAGGCATCTACCTGATATGGGTTAGATCAATTGTGAAATCATCAAGAGTCGGGGTGTAGGAAAGTTAGGGAGTCAGATATTTGGGGGTTGGGACTAACCCTAGTCAATCAAGTTATCATTCCAAGGAGGGGGGCTGACCCTAATTAGTCAAGGGTCAGGGGTCGACTCGAAAATGGAAAATGGCACTCAGTGAGTAGGGACGACTTATTATTGTTCTTTGAGCCTGACTTCCACCTGGCTTGTCCATGGTGGCAATGCCTCCGGTCACCTACTGCGTGGGCCATTGGATGGTTTCTACATCGAGAGTAAAGTGATGTGGAAGATGAATAAGGCTTATCTAAAAGAAGGCATAACTCTCAATTTGTAAGTCGAATTGATGAAAAGTTTATATCATTGGAACTATCTTGACAATACGACCATAAAAATGATGTTGGGTTAAAGTTTTAATAAAGTTAGGAAAATTCAAAATTTTATGTCTTGTTCCCATAACGATGCCTTGGGAGTTGGATCCATGTAGTGACTACCTCCTAGTAAATATGGTTAGGTTATGGGGTTAAGAAGAGGGGTGTTGTCACAATTCCATCTCTTATCTATGCAAAATATAATACCAGCCTCTTAAAAGAAATCACTGAAGAAGAATTTAAAAATGTTGTTTGGGATTTTGAATTAGACAAAGCCCCTAGTCATGATGGCTTTTCCATGCATTTCTACTAATCATTTTGGAACATAATTAGAGAAAATTTGCTTTGAATGATTAGGTATGTTCAAATTATAATACAATGGTGGAAGTTATAATCTTAAAACCAAAATTTATGAAGGAAACAAAATTAAATATAGACTTAAAACCAAAACACAAAGATAAAATGAAACTGGACTTCAATTAATAAACGAAAATAGTTGAATTTGTGTACATGCATAATGAAATAAAAATAACTTGAATCGTGGTATTATATAATTAAGAAAATATGTGATGGCTATGTGCCTTCCCTTAACTATGTTACAATAAGGCTTGCATGCATTTTTATTATGAAGAACTAATGAAAAACTCTAAATATCTAAAAACCTAAACTTCAGAGATGAAGCACCAAAGGCCTATGGTCCCCAATGGGGTAAGTCGAAACATCAACTTCCTAGGGCCATAATTTTAGCACACGATATTTGTTTAGTGCAGATGATAGCCCATTGAAAATATATATTCAAGGAGTACACTTTTAGGAATGTCATTTATGTCCTCAAAATGGCTCTGAAAGTTTAGGACCAAAACTGCAAAAAATAGAAAATTGACAAAATAGGAAAATTGTGATGTGAGCCAGTGGAATAGGTGGGTGGCCACCAATATCCACCGGGATTAATCCTCTCCCGTTAGGAATAAATTTTCTCCATTTCTTTGAGTATGTCCGTAAGTTGGGGAAAATTCTATTGAAAGTGGGCCCTAATGATCCACTTGCCTTAGTACAAGAGCTAGCCTACTTTGAAAACTCAATACAGTTGGACCTTCTATTGGTGAGTGTTCTTAATATATTTTTCCATTATATAATTAGTTATGGATTGTTCAAAGAAATCTAGGTTGAGATCTGTCAGTGTCAATTTCTCTGTGATTTTCATTGTGTCCAGCAATGGTGGAAAGTATGGCCGAAGGTGGGCCACATTGAACATTGGGTGTTAGCCAAGGAATGGGGGGATACTTAACTTAAAATTGTTGCCACCCACAACCTTGGTGATGATGTAAGGTCCATAGCAGAGTGGTAAAAGCTTACGATTCGCCCCTACAAGGTGTTGCTTCTATAGATGCAATCAAACCTTGTCTCCCACTTGAAACTTGTGTCTCACCTGGTGCTAATAATGGTGTTGTTTATACTTAGTATTGGACTTTTAAAATATATCATATACCTATTGGAATATGTGTTGAATTTGTTCAATAAACTTAGTATCTTTTTCAGATTCAGATTGAACATGTGCAGACTCTCCCTGTGTAGTTACAAGGGACAGCACGATATCAATGGGACCTAATGGTTGAAATCCCAAGCCCACTTAAAAGGAACTGTGGTTGGTTTATTTATGGAGAGCTTTGTTGTAGCTATATTCTAAACATAGGGGAGACTCTCATCCCATGTGTGTGGATGCTTGGAATTATACATGCACAAAATGTGCACAATCATCCTCTTGATGACCTTCATCTAGTCATCAGTCTGGGGGTGGAAGGTAGTTGATTTGGTGTGCTTGGTGTCTAGAAATGACTAGAGGCTTGACCACAATATGATTAGGAGACTATTATCGCAATATGAGATGATGATCCATGGTATCCTAAAATTTACCCACACCCATTTGAAGAAGAGCTTGGTAGTGGCTTCTGTTGTGATACTCTTTTTGCAAGCAGACAAGATGGCCATCTTAGAAAATATATCAACAACCACAAACACATATTCATTACCATACTTGGCATAAGGAAGGATAGACATATAGTCCATTGATATGGATTCCCAATACTGATTGGGATTAGGTATAGATGTGTATAAACCTTACTTCTTAATGGTTGGTTTGGAAATGGTTTAGGCGGTGCAAGACCTGATATAGTTGCAAAAATATTGTCGAAGTTTCAGCCAATAAAACTAAATTTTCAATATTGTTATTGTCTTCTCCACACCAAATTTCCCTACTACCCGATTGTAATGTGCCTCACATATCAGCATGGGACGCTCACTTAAATGAAAACAAAGATTTCCTAGGTAGCACAACA
The DNA here is from genome assembly GCA_000404065.3 of Pinus taeda. Taxonomy (NCBI): domain Eukaryota; kingdom Viridiplantae; phylum Streptophyta; class Pinopsida; order Pinales; family Pinaceae; genus Pinus; species Pinus taeda. Next base: position 53,386 of record APFE031323777.1, on the reverse strand, counting down.
ATGCATCCTGGAGGTAGAAGTATGGAACTTGTTTTCTTGTCATCAACATCTAGTATGTGACAATGAATTCTGAATCATTCTTATATAATTGTGCACATCTACACATCTCATCCCTATTGAGAAATGTAACTAGTATCGGTCTTCAGAATTGTATTTGAGTGATGATGTAATGTATTTGTCAAAATGAAATTTATTATAAAAGAAAAATTATTTTTATGAGCATGGGTTTCATGCTCCATACAACGGCAAGCCTCCATTGAAGGCTTCTACATTTGTGTCTTAAGTCATTATCATTGTTATTATATTTTAGACCCTTCTTGGGTTTTTTTGTGTAAAGAAAGGAAAGATTGTAATAAAATTGTGTCTTATTCCTCCTCCATCAAGTCGTCTCCTTCAACTGTCTAATTGGCCTCAAGAAAGGGATTCATCTACCTTGTGAATATTGTAAATAAGACAAGCATTTGACCTATCGAGACAACCATTCAATCAAGGACTCAATCTGCAATTGAAATTGTAAAGAAAAGGATGTGAAGGCCTAGAAAATAAGAGACACCCCAAAGAACAGAAGTATATCAAGCTAAGAGAAATGAAGTCTTTATGTTTTCTACCTCACGTGTGAGGATTTTGAAGCTTATTGCGGGGGCCGAGGATGGAGGATGAATTTCAAAAGTTGAAGATTCTAATTCACTTCAAGAATTTGTGTTGAGGGATGAATTGGTGGATGGAGGGAATCTATGTTTTTAGTCAAAAGGTCCAGGTTGTCTCATTTGATTTTATTCTAAAGAAAAAAAAAAAAATTATGGGTTTTCTCCTAGAAGAGGGGTTTTGCACTGGTTGGATTCCTATGCCTTGTGTTAAATTTTTATGGTCGTGATCTTCATGTTATTACATTTATCTGATGGTAAGAACACTAATATAATCAATAGAATAAAATTATAATATCATAGGTAAATGTCAAGTAATTTAAATCAAGATTAAGTTGCCCTAATGCTGCCCTAAAGGATTTCTCAACATGGTATCAGAGCTAAGGACATTAGCATAGAGGAAGCTGGAAGATCACGGTTATATTAAGGGATAGGGCTTCAAATGGAATAATTTTCATTATATTTTAATACCGAGATACTTAGAAGGAAATACTAATTATAAAAAAATATTTTTGGGCTTATTGATGTGATTAATCCAAAAGGAAGTTTCAAAAAACTCTGCATAAGTAAATAGACCTAATCGAAGAAATTAGAGGAGTCAAGAAAAATCATTTTGGGGATCCGAGAAGTTAGGCTATAAGCCAAGACAAGATTGAGCATCCTGTGAAGAAGATTTAATTTTTCTGTCATCTCAGAGATCTAAAAATTATGTGCATAATTAGGGTGACCTAATCATAAAGTAACAAGATTTCTTTTATGGACTAGAGATAGTCCTAATATCCAGTGAAGAGTTTTCTTATAAAAGTAATCAAGACCAAACTAGATAGAGGTGGTATTAATATCATTTGAACAATTTATAGTCATCTAAAGGACCGTAGTCATATTCAAAAATTCTAAGGTTGATAGAAGTTTTTTCAAAACTAATAACAACCCTTTCATCATCAAATTGAGGAATCATAGGTTAAAAAATTAAATAGGTTGAAGTTACAAGGAGGAGTAGAGGCCACTATGGAATGGGATGAGAATTAGTGCACCTATATATAAGAGATCTAAACTCCCTCAATTGTGGCATTGAAAGACCGACATTAAAGGATCAAAGAATATCTCAGTGTTTGCCTATTTTTGGAAGGTATATTCTAACGAGAAGTGAAAAGAGAATAAGTGTATTTAAGGACCTAAAGAAGTTAAGAAGGAACACTGGAATTATATTTCAAATTGTATCCTAGCTTGACTATTTTGAAAAATATAGTAAAGAAATAATTCGGTATATAACCTATCATTGAAGAAAGAGAAATATTTGCATATGTGTCTCAAGGAAGAAAGAAGTCTCGGTACATTAAAGAACTTTTTTGTCTTGCACCAGCTTGTGGAAGAATCTTTGAGGATCTTATCAAAGTCAAGTAAGTATTGTTTTTTTCTTTATGTCTTTAACATCTAACTATATGTCTTCAGTTTGTAAGGTGATAAATAAATTCAATAGAAGACAGAGCAGTCCCCACAAGGGTTGAGAATAGTGGTTAGTGCCACAACTGGTGGTTGGTTGAGGTAGTATGTGACATGATTGGTGTTATCCTTATTGTATTTAAAGTTAAAATGAAATTGTTGCATATATGTGGATCATTCCTGATGGTGTTTATTTTGTAACATCCTCTACGTCTGCGAAAATTGAAGAGGTTGGTGATTCGTGTGGATGATTTTCTCCTTCCCCAGAATGTAATATTTCAATTACTAGGAGGACTGAAATGGAATACATCTCCTTATAATATGTGGGGTATCTCTATAAATTATCAAAGAGTGTCTCATTGTGATAGGCATGTCCTTGTTGAATGAGGACTACACCAATACCATAGTCAGAGGCATCTGTCTCAATCTCAAATGATTGTTACAAGTTTGGCAGAGTGAGGACTAGTGTATAGAAAAGGAAATGTTTCAATCCATTGAATGCCTTCTATTTTAACTCAAACCGAAAAAGATTTTCTTTTTCTCCACCCTTGGTATCTTGACTTAATGACCAAGCAAATGAGATAACCCCAACTTGAATCTTCATTAGAAATTAGCAAGGCCCAAGAAGATGCAAAGATCTTTTAAATTCATCAAGGCCAAAAAATATTGAATGACTTGGATCTTAGTTGGATCCACATGCACACCTTTCTCATCATGAATAATGTAACCTATTTATTGTACCTTTTGCATGCCAAAGGATCATTTTTCCCAAGTTAGCACATAGCTTGTGATGTCGTGAAGTATGAAGGACCTCTCAAATATGTTGCAAATGCTCTACCCAACTCTTGTTAAAGATAATGATAGCATATAGATATAAAACCATGAAAGAGTTGGTGAAAGGCTGAAATATGTCATCCATCAACCTCATCAAAGTTTTTATGGTATTCATTAAACCAAAGGGCATAACCAACCATTCAAAAATATCCTCCTTGGACTAGAAATTAGTCTTCCACATATCAATTAGTTCTATTAGAACTTAGTGATAGCCATACTTCAAATCAATATTAATGAAGTACTTATCCCCCTTTAGTTAGTCAAAAAGGTCGTCAATCCGAAGAATCAAGTACCTACTCCTAACTGTGATTTTTTTAGAGCTCAATAATCAGTTCAGAGTCTCCATGTTCCATCCTTCTTCTACACAAGTAAAATAGGACTCCCAAAGCGTGACAAACTTGGTCGTATGTGCCCTTTTTGTAGTAGATCTTAGATCTATCACTTTATTTCCTCATTTTCAAAAAGAGAGTAGTGATATATTGGCCCATTGGGTAGAGGTGTGTTTGGGGTCAGATCAATTGAATGCTTGACTTGATAGTGCAAAGGTACTCCTGCGAGTGAGGAGAAGATGCATTTGTACTCTTCCATGAATTTATCCACTTGCCTCTACTAAGTGGAGAAGCCCTTTGTGGAGGTCGTGGATTTCGCCACAATATCCTTACTTTGAGAGTGAATCAAGAAGAAAATAAATTTCTTAGTTTAGGAGATGCTCTTACTACATTTCTTAGTAGAGATCAAAGAAATGGTAGTAGGTGATACTACCTCTAGTATCATGTATAGGTGTCTGCCCAAAGTAATAATAACACTATGGGCTCTAGAATCATACATAGGATGATGCTTTCAAAAGTGTGGTTGGCCTAACAGAACATCACAAATTCAAGGGAAGAAACAACACATAATACCTTGTCTTTGAAAGGCTTGATGTTGTAGGGTAGGTGGTTGTGGTGCAGGTAAATTCTAAGTGCGGACACAAACAATTCCTCTAGCATGAGAGAGAGAGTCTAGCCACAAACAAACAATCTATGGAAGATATCCTTAGGCTAGAATCAAATAAGATGGCTTGCCTCTTAGTACAATATTCCACTTGGTGACGATCTTACTTCCTCACTCCATCTATCTTAACAGGTCAAGAAACATTAACCATAAATATGTTAGATGACATTTCATGTAGGAAATCATTTGATAGTTGCATCTATATTAGTTCAAGAAAAGATTGCAACTGATGTCTTGACGTTTTCGTTCTCCTCCGACATATCCGGGTTCCCACACACTTTTGCTAGCATCTCATGGATAGCCTCAAAAATGGTAGTCTCAAGGCTCTTCCCTTTAGTCTTCACACCAGACCAAACTCACAATTCTCCCTTAAACACAAACTAGAAAGCTACAAACTATGGGTAGCTTATTGACTACTCCAAAATCAAAACTTCAGCCAGAACTTAACTAGGACTACAAGCTAGCTTGTGCTTGGAAAATGAGAGGTTTATATAGCTTTGATGGAGGGGAGATGGTTCCTCTTCTCATGGGATAAGGCCTTATCTCTTGGATTAGTTCCATCCTAATAGAGGAAAGGAGCCCAAACTGACCTCCTCGACTCCATCCAGCCTAACCATTTACCAGACTTCCGTGAGTGAGCTTCTAGAGCTGGAAGCTTCAGCTCCATATTTAAAAAAAATCAAAAAGAGGATCAGTGCGACTGAGAAAGTTCTCAGTCAATCCGATCAGTGCTAGGTACAGTTGTAATCCCTGCATATTGGTGCGAAGAGGACACGGCTCAATAGCGTCAGTCTTATAAACTGGGATAAACAGAAGATTTGTGGGAAATGATGAAAAATGGAATTGTTTTTCTCATAAAGAGGGACACAATGGGAGTTACTTCATGATCAGAAAGCATGTCAGGTACACTGTAGAGGTCCTCTAGGATCGTAGACGGGGAGTACGGAGGACAGTGACAAAATGTTGTGTAGTAGATGCCCCTAAGGCATGAAAGCTGAGCTAGAGTGAGGGGTGAAATTCTTTACAAGTGGAAGCGGGGAACCAGAGTCCATCATCGGAAAACCTGCAATCTTGGTGACGATCTTTCTTCCTCGCTCTAGATATCTTTCGTTTCGTTCCTTTGAACACCTGAAACAAGTAAACAACAGCAAACAACAAGTGTGATAACACACAAATTGCATCCAGCCTACTTAACAGGTCAAGAAACATTAAGCCATAAATATGTGAGATGAAATTTCATGTAGGAAATCAATTGATAGTTGCATCTATATTAGTTCAAGAAGAGATTACAACCAATGTCTTGACATTTCCGTTCTCCTCCGACATATCTGGTTTCCCACGCACTTCTGCTTACATCTCATGGATAGCCTCAACAATGGTAGTCTCAAGGTTCTTCCCTTTATTCTTCACACCAAACCAAACTCACAATTCTCCCTTAAACACAAACTAGAAAGCTACAAACTATGGGTAGCTTGCTGACTACTCCAAAATCAAAACTTCAGCTAGAACTTAATTAGGACTACAAGCTAGTTTGTGCTTGGGAAAAAGAAAGGTTTATATAGCTTGGATGGAGGGAAGATGATTCCTCTTCTCATGGGAGAAGGCCTTATCTCTTGGATTAGTTCCATCCTAATAGGGGAAAGGAGCCCAAACTAACCTCCTCGACTCCATCCAACCTATCCATTTATCGGACTTCTATTACAAATATTTTAGAGCTAGAAGCTTTGGCTCCATAGTTAAAAAACTTTCCAAACGAGGATCAGCATGACTGAGAAAGGTCTCAGTCGATCTGATCAATGCTAGGGATAGTTGTAATCCCTGCATATTGGCACGAGGAGGACACAGGTCATTAGCACTGGTCTTGTAAACTGGGATAAATAGAGGATTTGTGGGAAATGATGAAAAAGGGAATTGTTCTACTCATGAAGAGGGACACAATGGGAGTTACTTCATAATAGGAAAGCATTTCGGGTACATTGTAGAGGTCCTCCAGGATCGTAGACAAGGAGTATAGCGACAGTGAAAAAATGTTGTGTAACACCAGCACTACTGGTTGACGCAGAGATCTCGCCCTTTATGGAGCCACCCGATGGTGTATGGTTTTGGGTGTGGCATTGTCAAAAGGCCCAACCAATTAATCACCTCTACTAAGATGAGGTTTTTTTTTTACTCTTGCAATTGATAATGAAACACAGTGGAGCACCCTTCACCCACATTTATGAGTGAAATAGATGTTCACCTTCCTCGAGATATTTGGGCTCACTTTATAGGACCTTAGTGGTGGTGACAGTTGCACTAGATTCTGCATCAATGATTTGTTTCCCCTTGTCTAGGTTTGGTTTGGAGTTAGAACCTACGTATGAGTTTGAATATTTTAGCTTGTTCACTAATGAATGTTTTTTGCAACACTCATTTGTGTTATGAGTGGGGCTCTTGTGGAGCTCGCACCACTTTCCCATGTCATTCTTCGTCTTCAAATTACCATTATTTGTTTTTGGCTTCAATGGGTTGTCCTGGGGTGTTCCATCCTAGATTTGTCCTTTTTTCTATGGTTTGGGCATGCCCTTGCCCTACTTCTACTATGAAGGATCTATAGATCCAAAGTCTCTCTTATTTTGTTTAAATTTTTTGCTCGATTTTGAAAACATATCGATATGTTGCGCTAAGTAAGGAGATGTCTAGGAACTCCATTGTTGTCTATATGTATCTATGCAAACAACCATAATACTTGAGCACTAGATGTTTCTCAGATTCCTTGATACTCAGCTTGTTGCACAAGGTATGAAAGATATTTGTGAACTCTGGCATTGCTTGGTCCCTTTCTTGCCGTAGTGTGGTCCATCTCATGTACTGGTCTTTGTAACTTCCAATAGTGTAATATTATTTATTTAGCAACATCCCTATGAGATTTCCAAGTGGGTGGGGCTAAAAATAGTGTAGATTCCTCCATGTTCCTTTTCTCACAGTAAGTTTCCCACCAGTCCTTGACATGGGGGGAAATCTTAAGGAGTGCAAAAAGAAATGTTTTCTCTATAAGAAAAATTATGGATCAAAAATTATCCTTCTAGTATATTTAACCATTTGTCTATAGCATCTGGATCCATCCATCCTTCGAATATAATAATATCAAAATTAACTTGTACCTTAAAGGGGGAAACACCTCTGAAGTGACCACTGGATTAAGATGTGTCGCCTACTAGTTTTTGCCGGAAGGATCTAGGAAAAATTATCCATCATATTATTCTTTCTCATTCAAAGGCTTCTTCGAGAAACAATTTGATAGGAACTCTTGCTCCCTCATATTTCTTTTCTTCCACCATGGGAGGTCTCCAGGGCCAGCAAGGATGGTCTTGCAAGGGCTCAAGTAGTTTGAGTCCCAACTCTTTATACCTTGACTTTTTTGGGGACATGCACAAAAAAATAGAGAAAGAGTAGACTGTTGTGATACCACCAATCCGAAATTATGAAGGAAATGAAGTGAAATACAAAATTAAAACCAAAACATGGAGATACAATGAAACTAAACTTCATTTAATAAATGGAAAATGATGAAACTATATACATGCATAATGAAAGAAAAGTAGCTCGAACAATGGTAGCTTGTCTCTAAGAAGAGATGTGACAGCTACGCGCCTTCCCTGAAATGTGTTATAATGAGGCTCGTGGGATTTTTTATTATGAAGAAGCAATAAAAAACCTTAAATATCCAAAAAATAGCCCTAAGAGATGAATCACCAAAGGCTTACAGGTCCCAATGGAGTAAGTTGGAATGTCAACTTCCCAGGGTCATAACTTTGGCATATGATCTTCATTTGGCATGCATGACAGCCCATTGGAAGCTCTATCCAAGGAGTAAAATGTTTTACTCTTGATGTTGACCCATTTCCCCAAAAAACACCATTTAGGACCTCAAAACAGCTTCAAAATTTCAGGACCTGAAACTACCAAAAATATTAAAAAAAAAAAAAACTGCCAAGATAGAAATTGTGTTGTGAGCCAGTGGAAATAGGTGGGTGGCCCCCAAATCTCCACCTAGATGCTGTTCAAAAATTATAATACAAAGGAAGGAGCGGGGTGGGGTGGTGGGTGGGTGGGTGGGGGTGGCCTATAAACTTCACTTTCTATCCCTAATAACCTAAAGAATAAATCCATCTATTTTCTCATAGTTTAGACCAACTTATTTTTGCAATGACACCTACAAAATCTTTGTTAAAATTCTTGCAAATCACATAAATCCAATTCTTCCAAAAGATTATAATGTAAAACTAGGGAAATTTGATGATAAATGAGCATATTGTAGATAATGTCATCATGTTTCAAGAGGTAATCCACTCAATTAAATCTCCTAGGGACATAGGACTGACAAACAAATTCAACAATGGGAAAGACTTTAGACCAAGTAAAGCATTCCTTTTTATTCATGGTTCTTAGCCCTGCTTTTTCTCATTTGATTTTAACTTGCATAAGAAATCCCCAAATCAACACTTTGGTCGATGGAAGGTCCTCAAACATTTTTACAACAACCAAAGGAGTCAGGCAAGGTTTCCTACTTCCTCCTTTGTTGTCACATCATCATGGAAGATTCATAAAGCTACAAATTGGAACATAAACGTAATACCAATGATCTTCATGGAATCAAAATTGTAAGAGGTGGAAAAGGGATCAACTATTTCCAATTTGTTTATGACATAATATTGCTTGGGGGCACCTCCACTATTGTATCTACAAAAAATTTAAATGTTTTGGATAAGTTTTTCGCCACGTCTAGCTCAAGGCTCATTGAATCAACTAAATCTCAAATATTCTCTTGGAATTGCAGTAATTTTACTTCAAAAAACACCTCTTAGATCCTCTCTTTCCCTCACAAGGTAGAATTTAAAGATATCAAGTACCTTAGCATGCTTAAATGCTCCAAATCCTCCTTATCTTTGTAGTGGAAAAAAAATTTTAGTAAAATTAAAACCAATTTTGTTCATTGGGGGGTTCTCGATAGCTTAATCTAGTTAGGAAATTGATTCTCATCAAATTGTTTAATTCACTCTCCCCGTTTTTCAATTTACTACTCTTCTCATCTCAAAAGGTATAGCTTCTCAAATAGCTCAAGGGTTAATAAAATTTATGTGGCAAGGTGGGAAAACAAACACCAATTAATTTCATATTGTCGACTGGATTACCATTAGGGCTCCTTAGTCAGATGAGGGACTACGAATAAAGGATCATATGCTAATGAACCTATCTATGGGAGTAAATCTCCTCTGAAGGTTCATTACTAGTAAATCTGAAAGGTGGAAAAGGATTATCCTCAAAAAATACTTGAGTAGACCAAGGAAAATATGTCTCAACCATCCTTGTGAAGATTAAGAGGGATTTCCTTCTTAAAAGCTTATTAAACTGGCCCATCCTATCATCCACTATATGCTCACCTTGATCCATGGAAACAGAAATTCATGAGTTACATAAGGTCAACATGTTCGATTGGACTTTGGCTCATGAGAAAATTCTCACTCCGAAAAATGTACCAAATGGGGAATTCAAGACCTCTTTTAGTGTTTTTCTCTACAAAAAGGCTCCAGAAACTACCCATCACTTTTTTTTGGAATGTGAATTCTCTAGTCTTGTTTGGAATTCCACCCTAGAAGGACTCAAGCAATGCTCTCTTCAACCTACCACCTAGTGATGTATTTTTAACATATTGGTTTCTAAATATTAGGTACATTTTATCAATAAACTCATATCACAAGGATTTGGATAGTTCTACCAAAATTCATTTGTTGGAAGATTTTGCTAGCCAAAAATAATGTTACTTTAATCAATCTTTGGCTCCTCCCACTTAGATTAATGGACAAGAAAAATCATTGTTATCATATCATTTATGTGCAAAAGTAATTCAAGTGTTTGAAGCTCAACCTATTGAAACTAATAAAGAAATCTAATGGAATCAATTCAACTTCCCAATATCCTCTTGTCCATACTCTCACCTCTCTCTTTCAAGTCACATTTCTTTGTTTAACCTCTCAAGAATTCAAGGATTGGAAAGCCTCCCAAGAATGACATCTCTTATTCTTGACAGTGCTTCCAAAGGGAATCTTAGGGAGGCTAGTGTGGAACAGGCTATTCTAAACACTAGGGGAGATATAATTAGTACTTTTGAATGGAATCTATGTGTTATTATAAACAACTAACTAGAATATTATGCACTTCTCCAAGGAATCATTCAAGTCTATAGGCTAGGTATAAGTCGTTATATATGATTTCTTAGGGAATGCCACATTATAATCAAGCATATTGTATTCAATTCTTCTCCAATAGATTCCTAACTCTCCTCTATTTTGGATAAGATCGGGTGGGAAAGAAACACCATTGACAAAATTTCATGGTTCCATATTTTAAGAGAACATAATGGATTCGCATATTCCAAAAGTAACTCAAGTGCTAGGAAAAAGGAGGTATCTTATTAATTAATGATCAACCACATGAGTAATCTATCCCATAATCCATCCCGCACCAACTCATCACCATTGACAATTGAAAGCATGATTTAACATCTCTTCTCATGAACGTAGGACTAGAAAGATAAGACTTTTCCCCCTCTCAAGCATGTCTAGTTGACATTGTTCCCTATTTAATGAATGTTGCCATTTGATTTATTAGTGATTTGTGGGATTATGGACTAGGTGTAAATAAAGGCTTTCACCTTCGTCCATTGTCCTTTGGTCACATCTTGTCCAATAGATCTTTCTCAATCAAACTCTTTCTTCTAGTAGCATTGGTGTGGACGAGTTGGTGGCTCTCAGAATTTCATTCAATTGGGTATCTCTCCTCTATAACATTATTACTCAATGAGTGGCATGGTTGTTCAGAACATATATGATCTCCATCTCTTTCTGTAACAAGTTTTTGTTGAAGTTGATATCTTATGTGCTCAGGAACATAGCTCCAAGGAAAAAATGGATTTAGCAACGAGCTTATTTTTCTAGCAACTAGACCGATTGGATGATCTAGTGTCTAAGGTTACTACTCTCCTCTCCTAGGATGAGACCAATATTAAGGATTAATACCAATATTACATGACTAATATTTCAAATCATGTAAGCAAAGTTGTAACACCCCCTCCTCCCAGGTCCACCCGAGAAACCGTCTAGCCAGGGTAAACATGCGATGAGAGAGACTACTATAAGGAATTCAACTTCCTCGGTGGCCTTAAGGAAATTGAACCATCGGAACATATCAAACAAACCCGTCCACATAATCAACAACACCCTCAGGAGACATGTCAGCGACTGAGACATCATGTCCCTAAGTCCCATTGATGATTTAAGTATTTTAACCCCTGGTTTCTCTCATGTTATAGGGAAGACAGCGACCAGAAGCCAAAGTCACTCTCATAGGCCTGTCTGCCAGTGTCCCTAGACATTTTCTAGCAGACCTATGCTAGTGTCTCTAGGATTTGAACCACTCTTCTAGCCCAGAATCCTGGCCTCTGCCCAGAATTTGTTATAACCTTAAAAATCCATCAAAGACATGAAGAAAATATAAACAATATAAACAAGCCTAAGCATTCCCAACCGGTACTAACATTATGTCAAACACTTGGCATCGGTGCAACCTACAAGTCTAGGATACAAGACAGAGCATGGATGACTTAAATAACCTATGAAACATAACCAAAAGGATCACCTCTTTCTCCATTGAACTATTATATCATCAATTAGGTCTTGCATCCATCCATTTAACAATTACAAGCAAATACATGAAATAATAATGACATGAACCAATCATTTAACCATGCTTATAACCAGCATAAAACCATATAAATATTAGAGATATGACATCCATTAAATCCACATATAAACCAATGCAAAAGCAAGAGAAATTATCTTTTATTAATCATAGGAAAATCTGAACAGGTTTGGCGCTTACCGTACCACCCGACCATAGACATGGTTGAACCAAATCCCTCTTTCAGCCAGTCACCCCCATGCCATATTCCAAGCATGAATGTAAGATCTCATAGAACAACTAATCCATGAACAACCAAGGGAATCCAGAGGTTAAACCACCTCCACCGTCATCAAAACATGATCACACCAAAGCCGGTGTTCCAATCATAACTGAACCGAGCTTGGAATGCCATCTGAAATCCATCACTGTCTTTGAGGAATTTTCCATCTCCTTGTCTCTGGGGCTTTACCATAATCTAATCCCGGATCACTAGGCCCTAAACTGAGACCAGTCTCTCAGGCTTTACTACAATCCAAACCTAGATCACTAGGCCCTAAACCAATACTTCTCCCTCAGGCTTTACCGTGTATCCTGCCAAAACCATTCAAGGGATTCCTAGGCCTTTGGGAATAAACTTGAGACCACCTCTGCCCCAGATTCCGAAATCCATGTGGTAAAACAAAGCTCAAAAACAAGATAAGCATTCCAACATACCATGGAATTCGGAAAAGGGCAAGGATTGACTGAAAACCGCTATCATAACCCGACAAAACCATGCCACCGACAGTAAGAGAACCATACACCAACATGCAAAGCCATGCATGTCCAAACTAGCTAGGAAATCTCAGATGCAAAATGTTACATGCAAGTATTCCTTTTGAAGCTGTTTGATCCTACTTTTCCTTCCTCGATCCTTGCTTTCCTTCCTTTCCCTTTGCTTACTTTTCCTTCCTTGATCCAAAGCTAGAGTGCTCCGAGAAAACTCTAAGTGACCGAGAGTGAGAGAGAGAGAGAGAATAATGACAAAGCTCCAAACTTGAACTGACAAAAGGTTACTAATTGATCCTCATAAGCCTTTTTATGAATGAGGCAGCTAATTTCTTCATTTTCCATTATTTTCCTTCAATTTCCCCCTGACATGCAACATGTGACCTTTCACCTTACTTTTCTCCTAATTTCCTTTATTTTCATAAATAAATGTGCCAAAAATGCATTTTTTTCCTTTTAATGCCTTTGTCTTAACCTTTGTGAATCTTCCTTAGCCAAAACACACATCCAATGATGCCCACTATGATATCTTTGCCCAACATTCAGCTTGGAATAAGTGTCCCTTAACCGTGGCCTTATTTTGCTTTTATTAACTTTTATTACATGAACTTTTCACCAAAGTTATTACAAAAATAAAACACCAACACCAAAATATAAGCTCAAAAGAGAATCTCTCAAACGTTAACACTTACCGATCAACCATCCAAAACTTTGTAATAGCGTATTTCTAAGAAAAAAAAAAAAAAAAATTAACATAGCTAATAACCCCTATGTGCTTTTTGTCATTAACCTTGGATATAACCTTTTTTAATAAAAAATCTTCCATAATACAAAAATATATGAAAATATTTTTGAACTTATTTGAAAATTTTAATTTATTCAATCCAATCCCGTTGGTTAACATTATAAGAAACATTGTTGGCTTATGTTATTTTGAGGAAAATTGTTGGGATTTGTATCAAAATATTATGAGATGCTTTATATTCATGTTATTGTGAGGATTTAAGATATTTGGTATGTATTAAAATATTACGAGGAATATTGTGTTTTGTATAAATAACTAGGTCTTAGCTTTATCATTCCCTATCAAGATATTATGAGGATGGTTTATGTTATTGTTATTATGAGAAACATGGATAGGTTTTGTATCAAAATATTATGAGGATGGATTTTGTGATTGTTATCCTGAAGAAAACTATTAGATTTTGTATTTAAATAGTGTGAGATTACTTCTTTTAATGGTCGATAGTGGATATTTTTCTAGCATTCTATTGTATTTTTAGGAATTATCTAAGATTGGATGATTAATCGCTTCATTTGAAGGTTATATAAAAGACTAGGCCCCTTCCTATCAAAATATGAATATGAGGATGATTTATGTTATTTTTCTTATCAGAAATATTGTTATTTTTATTCTCAAAAATATTGTTATTATTATTGTGAGATATTTTTCTAGGCTTCGTATAACGAGGATGGATTTTGTTATTGTTATTTTGAAGAAAATTATTAAGTTCTATATTTAAATATTGTGAAAATATTTTTTTACCTATAGCTGATTTTTTTTCACTTATTTTTAAGAATAACTGTGTTAACATTTGGATCTATAATATTTTCATTTGAGGGTTAAGGTTGGGAATTTTTCTCTTGGTATATGATAGGTGTAATATTGTATTTAAACCTTAGGATATTGTATAAATTGGATTTGAATTCAAATTATTACTAGGTTTTTTGGATTTAGAAGTTATTACTGGATAGGATTTTACATTAAATTTTAATTTAATACGTTAAGATTTTATATTAAATTTTAATTTAATGAAGTACGCAATATTTAATAATTCCAATTTTTTTTTAATCATATCTTAATTTCATCTATTATAAAAAAAAAAAAATTACATATTTTTACTTAATAATTATTTTATGTACATTTTTTAACAAATCCTTTAAATTTTTTACATTTTTGTAAATAGTATATAAAGTAAATATTAGTGCAGTACAATATGTGGTCTTTATTTAGTGAGTATTTATTGATCTTGAACCCATAACTTTGTAGTGTTTTACATTTTAAAACTTGCTAATTTAAACTAAGTGGTCTAATTCATTAAACTTCCATTGAATATTTTATCTAATAATTAAGTTATTCCAATTACATTAATCTAATTTTATTAAAATATAGAAAATAATATTACAAGTAACTTGTCACACCCAATTAATAATTAACTCGCAAAGAGCCTTAGAAATTAACTCATGAAGATTGAATATATGATAATTACATTTTAAATCTAAGTAAAGATGATAACATTTCTTTTCTTAGCCACTCAAACTAAAACCACTATTGGCCACTATTACTAATGTGATATGACTCTCTATTTCTTTTCTTAGCTTCATAAAAGACGAGGACAACTTAGAGCTATTGAAAGAAGTGGGGAAGATGAACTCCTTCAAATTTTATAGAGTTTCCAAAGGGATAAAAGCGCTGGGCCTTATGGCCTACTTTTGGAATTATTCCTAGGATGTTATGAATTCATTGGAGTATATCTAAAGGAGGGTGGTGGAGACCACAAGAAAAATAAGGAAAATATTTGGGGCTTATAATACTACCTTCCTTGCTTTGATCTTAATAGAGAATAATATGACAACTTTTGATAAACTTAAACCAATATCCTTATGCAAATGCATCTACAATTGATCTCAAAGGTCATTTACCAGAAGACTAGAAAATGTATTATCAACATAAATCTCAAGTGACCACTGTGGTTTTTTGGAGGGAAGACAAATCCTTGAGGCAATAGGGATAACTCTAAAAAATCTCCATTCAATCAAAAAACAAAAATCAAATATTGATGATATTAAAATTGGGTCGTTACGAAGCCTATGATAGGGTAAGATGACTTTTCCTGAGATTGATCCTTACTAACTTAGCTTTCATCATGATTTTGTAGCATGGGTGATGAGCTACATTACCTTTGTATTATTTGTTGTCATAATCAATGGAGCAACATCTCTTTTCTTTAGCCTAAGTAGATGTCTTAGATAAGAGTGTGAATTTTCCACTCTTCTATTTCTACAATTAGGGGAAGAGTAGAGCAGACTACGACGAGAGGCATCTAAAAACGGAAATTTTAAAGGGATTTGCATCGGTTAGCCCTTTAGTATCACATATTTTGTTTTTGAATGTGCTAATTTTATATGAAGGCACTAGAATAATTAATGAAAAGTTAAAAATATTTTGGACTTATTCTATATTTTTATAGGTATCAAATAAATCTTGATAAATATACCATGTCCATGTGAAACATACCAGAGCATTAATAGATATATTTCTCTTGATCATTTATGTACCTTGTGATATATTTGGATCAAGGATTAAAGTACATGAGATTCCATATGCAACCAAACCTATATAGAAAAGGTGATTGGAAATGGTTAATTTCCAAAGCAGAAAACGGGATAAATCCTTGATGTAATCAATGGATTTCAAGAGAGGGAAGATTGGATCTTGTCAAGTCTATACTATAAGTTGTACTTATATATTGGATTTCATTGGCTTGCATCCCAAAATGTGCATTGGAAGTTGTTATGCAGTATTATTCTTGAATGTGTATGAAAAGAAACTACTTTAGGTTGTGGATGACAAACAACCCTAACAATAAAAATGGTTGTTAAGCAATGTGGATCTATAGCAAATGATAGAAACAAAACTTGCCAAAGCCCTGATCTATGCAACAGAACTAGTTAAACAACAAAATGGAATAGTAAGATAAGCGTAAGTAAATCCAATAATCCAATGGAAACCATGTATATAAAGAATATATTTTATTAAATAACATGACATATGCTGATGTGGTTGGGTGAATGAATAAGAGGTGCTTTGCCCATAATATACGTTGCTAGCAGGAGGGGCATAAGTGTTGGAGGAAATGGTGCCCCCCTGCAGATAGCCATAACTTTGTTGAGTATATGGTGAAGGATGTGAAATAGCTCCAACGATACCATCGGTGGCCTAACATGCCCCCAGTGCATTCACACGACCAGGATGGGGGATATCTGGTATCACGACATAGACATAACCAGATTGAGAATAAATCAAGGCATACCTCAGAGCAGTCTGGAGAGACTCTTCCTCTGTCTAAGGAAATTGAGATGTGACATCTTTGGCAATAGGCGCTAGAAGAGTCCTAAGAAACCAATCGAGGTAGACACGGTCTTCGAAGGGTGGAGTAACGGCACATGCTCCTCCTTCTACGTCATTCCTAAACATGCTTAGAAAGACGGGTGGTAGAGGACTGACAGAATGCGGTCAAGAGATTTGTACCAGTGTCGTATCAGAGACGTAACTGAAAGTATGACAGGAACACTTTAGCAAGCGTCACGAAAGTGGAATAAGAGGCGGCAGGTTGGTCGACATACCACTTCGCAGCATCTCCTGTGAGCATGCATTGGAACAATCGAAGGTGAATGGAATCATCGATGATGGAGTTGGATGAAAACCACATATGGAAGGATCAGACGTGATTGGTGGGGTCCTCTCTAGAATTACCCTCAAACTTGAGAATTTCGGAGGGGAGCTTAGTCGGCATAGCTGGCCAACTAGCCTCGTGGTGTATAGGTTCGTTAATAAACTGGCTAAAATCCGAGAGGCTTAACCCAACCATGAAAGATAGCATGGGAGTTTTCGGAATGGCTCTTGAGATGGTTCTGCTAGATGTGACTGCTGGGGTAGAACTGAGCCAACACCAGGTTGGTTTCCTGCACTTGTAGTGCGTCCTGACATGATGACAATATGCGGTGAAGGAGGCTCAGAATCAGATGAGGAATCAGATGAACTAGAAGAGGAGTTGGTATGCAGACTCGGGGGACTATGAACTCAAGCTTTGTGGGGAGGAGTAATATGCCCAAGAGGAAACTAGGGATGAAGGCCTAAGAGTATCTGCAACAAACGTTTTAGTGGCACAATGGTTGTAAGACACAAGTGACATGAAAATGGTAAAGAGAGATCAACAAGATGTTTTTGTCTCTATGTGCGGAGATAAATTAATTAAGTCTTGGATTGGAAGTGTAAACCAAGGGCGCTCCACTTATTGAGATTTAGAGCTCTTATTGAGGAAAGTTTTATAGGGAAACTAGTTTGGTGGTGGAGAACCATATGGAAGTTAACATGTCTATCCAAGATTAAAGTATTTATTAGTTGACATTAAACAATAAGGGTCTTGGGAGGTTGAAAAAGAAAAGAAAATAAAAATGGCTTAGGACGTTGTAGTTTATGCCAACAAGTAGAGGAAACTATAGATTACTTACTTCTAATCTGCTACATTTCCAAAAAAGTTTGGGAAGAAGTTGGAGCATGATAAGGTTAAGAAATGTATGTGGAGGAGGAAGTACTAAAGAAGCCTTCACATCTTGTTATACAAACAAGGACATAAAGAAGATGAGATCTTACCACTCAATATAGCATGGGGAATTTGGCTCGCTAGAAGCATGGATTTTTTTTACATAATGGAGATTGTACCCCTTAAATGTGCAATTTAATCTCTTAATATCCCAATGCTTTGGTAAAAGAAAGAAAAAAAGGCTAAGCGGAAATGAAAAAGACATAAATACCAATATATCTTGGGCATATTTTGATGGTGACTCTTAATGAAATCCTCATGTAAAAGGCTCAAGAGGAATCTTATACCTCTCCTCAAATTGCAACATAGCTTTCAAAGTTGGCATTAGATAGGAGACCAACAATTGTTGTGAATTGATGGCTCTCAAGTTAACCCTCCAATTGGCTCAAGAAAATGGGGTTACACGACTTCAATTTCCTCGGGATTCTTATCCAATGGATTCAAAAGGAAGCATCTCGTAAAAGCTTTACTTTACAACCACTATTTAATGATATACAACAACAAATGATGACCTTTCCATGCATTGCTTTGCCTCATACATATAGGGGCAAAAATAAGGTAGTATATAGCCTCCAAAAAAGACATTAGAGTTAGAACATCGTACCTAGGCAATTTTCGTATTTTAGTATGCACACACAAATGATCTCCCCCATTCATTATGGATATAGCTTCCTTTTTCTTATAGTAAACGGATTGCGTATTTCCCTTTGGAAATATGTAAATTTCTATATTTTTATCATTTTAAATTATAGAATATCCATATTTTTTTAAGATGCAACTTAGAAATTCA
This sequence comes from Pinus taeda, assembly GCA_000404065.3. NCBI lineage: Eukaryota > Viridiplantae > Streptophyta > Pinopsida > Pinales > Pinaceae > Pinus > Pinus taeda. Next base: position 34,805 of record APFE031323777.1, on the reverse strand, counting down.
TAACAATAAACAGTTCTCGGATCTTGATATTGAAAATTGTAATAAATATAATTTTAAATTATATGATTATATATATATAATATGTTTATTTTGTTGCATTTGATTATAAAATCTTTTCATTATGAATCCCTTAAAACATATAATTATATTATTTTATTCTATATAAATAAAATTCTATTTAAAAACGATAATATTATTTTATTATTAACTATTTACATATAATAAATAAATTTAGAAAAAATACATTTATAATTTGCTATCCTTATCTATTTCTGTGATAGCTAAACAAAATCAAATCATTACATCTCAACAAAATAAAAATATATTTAACATAGAATCATTCATTTTACATAATAATATTACTATCACCATGTAAAAAATTATCTTTGACATCCCATCTTCATTTTACATCCTAATATTTATAAATTTAGATGTCACGATGGGACTCTTATCAGTTTTATTGACTTTAAATCCAAATAAATGTTCGCATTCTAATGGTTTTACGTTTTACACAAATCAAAAACTTTTATCTTTCATTATTTGGGAAAAGCAAAGGTTCGTAACACAGATCAAATTACTTTAATACTTGTGGTAACCATGCGTCATAGTTAAAAACTTAGATATGAATTTTTTATTTTTATTTTTTTTTCCTATAAAGATAATAAAATAAACAAATAGTAATATAAATAGATAGTGTCATTTTCGATATGAAAATAAATTTTAGTCACCCTTCTTTGCGGTTCTAGTTTAATAATTGTATCTTAGGAATCCATGGGTGAGTGGAAAATCCTTCTCCACTTTGAGAATGCTCTCTACCTAGCCTCTCAAGCACACGTTTGTCATTTGTCTTCCACTATGTCTTTGGTTGTCGGAGGGAGCGGCCCTTCTCCTTACCTTCATATTATAGCTTTTAAGTTTTTGGCATAATTTATAAGTAAATTAGTGAAGTTTTATTTGTTTTGATCATGAAAAAGTGGGATGAAATTGTGCTATGAATATGGTTATTTTTTTAAAAGCTACTTTAAAATTGCTTATAAACATAGATGTATAGAAATGGTTAAGCAATGGAAATAGCTCAAGAAGAAACACATATCCAACAAACAAGGAATTCGTTCTCAGTTTAAAAACATCTCAATTAAAGCTACACGTTTGATTACATCTTGATCAGGGCCTTCCTTAGGTCAACCCTCACACTTGGGGATGGGAAGCAAGGGACTAGTAATAGATATGAGGCTTTATCTCACCTATATAATACTCAATTGATATGGAATTTTGATGACCCCATTGTAGTCACCCACAAATTTTCTAAAATGCCTCCACTAGAAGAAAACCCTGAAGTCCCACCCTCGCCTAATGTCATCATTGATGGGACAAGGGGTCTCACTCTACTTTAACACCTCCCACCTATCACCTTGTCATTGGTGCCTATAATGGACAAAGTTGCCATATTCACCATGCATCAATCATTAAACAAGTTCCTCATTGTATATCTCATATTCACCACAAAGATATATTATATGTCGACAAATAACGCGTCCATAAATTTGTCCTAACAATTTTATAACCACATACCACCATGGTTTTCTTAGGTGACACACATCACTCCCACAAAGATTATCAGTGCTCAATGGATCCTCACAAAACCACATTTTTTCCATGCATAAATTGCTTCACTTTCATGGTTATCATATTATTTTTCAATACCTCTAACCCCTTACCTTGCTCCACCTAGCACTTCCATATTGGCCAATGTGATTGACAAGGGTCCCGTCCTTTGCTAGTGTGCACCTTTCCCACCATCTATCAAAGATTAATGATGGAGATTGGTTACGATGTGGCAAGTAGCACCTAGGTTAATTTCTCCCACAAGGTTGTAACCACTCACCACCAATGGTTTTGGTAGGGAACACAAGACAGTTGTCCATTGGTTATGGGTCCTGTTAGCCCTGAGGTGCAATGCTGCTATTTTGAAGACTAAAGGAGGGAAATGGTATTTTCTGCTGTCATGGAGAGGTTCCCATATGGTCCACACTTCATCCAACCAACATTATATGCTCACCCACTTCGACCAATCACCACTGTTAGATCATTTCCGCCAGATCTAACGGCTATCGTGCATATCACTCAAGCAACAAGAGAGAGGGATACCCGCCCGATAAAGTGGTTTCCTCTCTCTCCTCCGCTGCTACGTGGCGCTCGATGAATGGAATCAGGTGGGCTCTGACCTTGACCACTTACCACCCGATATAAACCATTTCCGCTTGAGTAAAAACCGCTCCCGGGTGTTATCCTTCGAGCACCTCCTCCTCGCGATATCTGTTCGATCTACTCATCTAAGTTCTGACGGCTCGGACTTATTCTACTCCCACCACGACTTCAAGCCTCCGGTGATTGATCTTCTCTACCCATTCCTCCCGATCCAACGGCCCCCGTACCCCACTTCCCACCAATTACCCAGGGAGAAAATTTGTTAGCTTTGTTAGTGTTTTTGACAGTGAGACAGTTGAACTGAAATAACAGAATGCATGGCCGGAAGGGGAAAAAACAATAGCACGATGCAGTCGAACCAATAGAAATGATCATGGAACATCGCTGGGACGAGAGAACCACCTGACAACGCGGCGAAATTACCAGAATTTGATTACCGTGTTTGTTAGAAACAGAGCTCTCTGAGCTCATGTTTGTCTAGTTATGGCATTAAGTAGTTAGAAGACAGAGGGGATAGATTAAGACATCTCGAGCCTCAGAAAGTTCAAAAGTATTGTAAAAAGCCTATAAATGGCTAAAAGTTCGAAGTAATAGAGGTTCAATTTTTAGAGACTGTGGATACTCTGTTCCTCCCAGCGTCTCATCTTCATTCCAATAATACAAGCTTCTTTTGCTATTACATGTTCAATTGTCATCTTCTCCTTTGTTATAAGCTTGCACTTGAATAGGTTATTCATGTTTTCTTTCGTATCTAATGCCAGATAATTGTCATCTTATCTCTGCATTGATAAATTAGATTTGCAAGCTTCATTTACTTTCTATAGCTAGCCATTCATATGTGTTTATGTATGCATCTGCTGGTACAATCAAGATTCTCCATCTATTCATTGAATCTATAAACTATTGAGCATTAGTGATCGAAAGCTTTGTCAAGCTGAGGGTGTTCATGCATGTCTTGAGTGAAAACAGAGTTGAAACAGTCATCTGACTTGATCCAAACCCCATCCATTCCAATAGTTCAGAGAACAATATTGAAGATTTATATGTTACAAGGCATCTCTGAGCTACAACTTAGGAGAGTTTTATGGAATGCTAACATAATTGGCGCCGTTGTCGGAAAGAGGAAACTGAAGCTCAGCTTCCCTGGGGGACGACACAGATCTAGCTTTGATGATAGACAAAGTCTAGACACTATTTGGGTTGTAGTCATCTACATGGCGACTCTACTAGAGGACGAACCTCTTGGCGACTCCACTCCATAGTTCTGGCTCAATTTGTGAGGCATACTCGGAGAAATGCTCAGAAGCCACGAGTTGACCCAGTACCTGACCCTGAAAAAATCATTAAAGAAAGAGAAAGATGTTGCAAAAAGGAGCGTCGGGTTCAAGTAGCTCAGAGCAATATGCTATATCTCTTCAAGAAAATCTTGTAATAGAACAAATACATGTTGAGAGTATAGCATCTAATACTAGCAGTGAAGAAAAAATCTTAGAGATTCATATAGCTCCTTATTCTTTAGGTTCTTCTTTCGTTGTAAGCCCAAAGGAAACCTCTCCTCCTATCCATCATACTCCTTTAGTCCTATCAGTGACTCCTCAACCCTCTGTCATTCAGACTTCTAGTACCCTTATAGCCACCATAGCTATGGCAGCACCACAAGCACCTACCAAAATTGAAAGAATCATAGCTTCTAGGTATGGACCCCTAGTACTGCCCACTCCTTTGAATGCCATGTCTACTGGAGAATATCAGAAGTATATGCCTAAGTTCACTGGGACTGAAGGTGTTACAACTGAGAAACATCTTGAATCGTTCTATAACTATGTTGATAACCTGGACATTAGTGAAGTTGATGTATGGATGAGAGTCTTTGTCCAAAGTCTAGATGGAGAGGCTAGAAAATGGTTCAAAGAACTGACCCCAAGGTCTATAGAAGATATTGAGGCTTTAGATGATACATTCCTAAAGCATTGGGGGGATAAGAAGAATCTACTCTACTACCACACCGAGTTTGGGAACTTAAAGGGGGGAAATGGTGAATTGTTGTCTGATTTTAATAAGAGGTTTAACCGCATGTATAACAAGATACCAACTGAAGTAAAACCCACCACTACCTCTGCTAAACTCACCTATGCCAGTGCCTTTGATTTTGACTTCTATCTATTGTTGAGGGAGAGACTATGTGCTACCTTGGTTGATATGCAGAATGCAGCCTTGGAAGTAGAATCAATTAGCATGGCTGCAGAGAAGCTCAAAGGGAATGTTGATAGAAAGAGACAGAGGGGCGAATCTTCATCATCTTCAGATCCCAAGATAGATAAAATGACCAAGATGATAGAGTCATTAGCATCTAAAATCTCCAAATTAAAGGTTGAGCCTCTCCCTGGGAAAGGAAGAGTTCTTAATACCTTTGCTCCTAGAAATCCAAATCTATATAGAAGAGCTAATGAGCAGTTGCAGATTCTGCAAAGAAGCAAAGATGCCAATGAAGACCAAAGGGTGAAGACCCATTTCCAGAATGTAATCATGGAATAATAGCAGTTTGAAGAAGATGATGAGATCCATTGTCTGGAAGACAAAGGCAGTGCCTCCTTTTTGACCTTATTTGCCTAGAAAAGTCATTATTCAATGACCAGATCAGCCAAGAGTTGGATGGTGGAGCTATTCTACAAACTAATGATCAACACAGATATGATCTGAGGTCAAAGATGAATAATTCCAAGGAAACTCTTATTCAGAGAGTTGTTGTCCCTGTAATACAACAAGCTAATAAGCATAAACGACTGGTAGTTGATCCCATCATCCTCAAAGCTCCAACTCACAAGGTAAAAGGACTTGAAAAGTCTCCTTCTCCTTTCAGTTTTGAATCAGAAATTCAGAAGCTAAGCATACCTATACCTCTGATTGAACTAGTGAAGAATGAGTCCTTTAAGGGATCTATCCTCGAGGCCCTTGAGGCTAAAGCCATCCAAGCTTCCACTGACTATGTAAATCTGCAAGACGACAAACCAATTGTTGTTCTAGCCTAATGATTGAAAATTGTGATGACAGCTCCCCATCATTCTATGTCTCTTTGACTATTCATGACAAAATCCTTCACAATTGCCTTCTGGACACACGATCCAGCCATAATCTAATGCCCAAGGCTATCATGGATGAGTTGAGTCTTGACATTACCAAGTCTTATCATGACCTATTTTCTTTTGACTCTAGAAAAGTGAAATGTTTGGGACTAATCAAAGGCCTAGCCATCACCTTGTGTCAGCGACCCATGAAGAGCATGATGATAGATATTGTGGTAGCAGATGTACCCCCCAAGTTTGGCATGTTGCTTTCCAGAGGTTGGATCAAGAGATTAGGTGAAACATTGCAAAATAATCTGTCCTATGTTACTGTCCCAGTTTTTGGAGGTGAGAGTAGGATATTATACAGAGAAGCTTAGTTGGCTTATATCATCAGTGATGAAAGGAATCCCACTAATCATCCCATCTATGTTGTCGACACTGATTTTGGAGCCTGTATTCTTCAGATTGAAGAATCTTAGTTGGCCTCCATGCAGCTTAGGAAACCGGTTTGTCAGATCACATAGGAAGAAGGCCCACAAATTTGGGACATGTTCTTTGATGGAGTTTGCTCTAAGGAAGCTGCAGGGGCAAGTGTAGTCCTTGTGTCCCCTGCACAAAAGTGCATTCATTTATCCTTCAAGTTAACTTTTCAGGTCACAAATAACATAACAGAGTACAAAGCCTTGATATTGGGCTTCAACGTTGCTAAAGATATGGGAATCAAAGGTCTGAAGGTGTTTGGAGATGTAAACCTTATCATTCAACAGGTGAACAAAACTTTCCAAGCAAAGCATCTAAGGCAGAAAGCATACAAAGTTGAGGTATGGAAGCTCAAGGGTTCCTTTAATAGTTTCAGCATTTCTTACATCCCTAGAATGAAGAACCAACTTGTTGATTCCCTTGTTGTATCTGTTAGCACGTTTATTCCTCCTTTGCCTCTTAAATTGACTTATGAAGTTCAGGTGAAATATAGACCATATCTGCCTAACAATGTCAAATACTAGAAAGTTTTTGAAAATGACAATGAAATTAATAGGTTTTTACAAGTCATTGATGAATTTTCTGAAATGCACATTGACCAAGAAAACGAAACCATTAAAGAATGCAACCAGTCCAAGCTAAAGGACGAGATTGGTCAGGATAGCATTGTTCAGCTGCCTAGTAACCATATACCCAAAGGATTGGTGCCCCTAGAGAAGTTGTTTGATCATAATGATGTACCTTATAAGCCTGCCAGAAAAGAAAATGAGTCTGCAGTTCATAGACATAATGTAGGGAGTCCAGCCCATCCAAAGTACATAAAACTGTCCACTCACTTATCTTCTACCCAAAGTTCCGAGTATTGCACCCTGATGAAACAATTTGTTGATATTTTTGCTTGGGAGTACAGTGATCTTAGGACCTATGACACCAACATCATTCAGCATAAGATTCCACTGGAGAAGAACACCATCCCTTTTAAGCAGAAATTAAGACCTATTAGCCCTCTCTTATTGCCTTTGATTGAAAAGGAAATCAAGAAGCTGTTGGATGCCAAGATCATAGTTCCCCTAAGGTATTCAAAGTGGATAGCTAACCTTGTGGTAGTAATAAAGAAGAATGGAGAAATCAGGCTTTGTTTTGACTTCAAGAATCTGAACAAATGCTCTAAAAAAACAACTACCCCCTGCCTAAGATGGAACACTTGCTGCAAAAAGTTTCAAGGGCTAGAGTCATGTCTTTCTTAGATGGATTTTCAGGTTACATTCAAGTTGTTGTATGTTGAAAATGCAACAAGATGATGGAGCTTAGTGAAAAGAAGTCGCCTTCACTAAGTGGGCCCGCAGGCTATTTTTGGCGCAAAGTCTATTTTTAGACTATGTCTATTTTTAAACATATGGATCATGGTCTATGAGTTGCAGGAT